>PVIJ01011450.1:0-54630 GCA_004024925.1 Scalopus aquaticus
CGCTGGCTGGGAGAAACTCTATGCAAGACAGCCCACACGGACCGCACACAGGGCTGAGGATGCTGCCCAGGAGAGGCGGGGCGGGGACGGGCAGTGCTGGCCTGAAGGGCAACCTCAAATGGACGAGGGATTTTCGGGGAGCGAAACGCTGGTACCTGATCATGCTTCGCCACGTCAGTCTTCTCATTGAGGGACAGGTTGGGGTCATCTGCCGGACGCCCGGTTGGGCTAGCGTCGTTACCCTGCACCATCTTTTTCTTCCTCCTGTGTCAGTTCAGTTGAAAATCAAGCAGGTTGCCATGACTACGAATCAGCAGCTGAGGCTTTTCATCACGACCCCCACTAGGCTGGAGGGGGCCCCCGTGAGCCCGATACCCTCTATTGACTGAGATGACGATGATGGGATGATGGGGGCACCCCGAGAAGCAGACAGGGGATGACACATGCTCCATTCCTGCCCCGAGGGCTTCCAGAACAAGCTTTCTTACCCCCACATTTTACAATGTGGGCATTTTCTGTCACAATTTCGGGTTGAACAAAAATTGTTTCACTATTAAATTTCACTAGTGGCAAAGATGCAATTCTGATGCTTTATTTGTTTGTTTGTTTATTTTTAAGATTTATTTATTTATGCATACAAGCTGGGGTGTAGGCCAGAGGTGTGGGGTGGTGAGAGGATTCACCAGAGACAGAGTGGGGAGCAGAACAGGCAGATCGACTGAAATACACTGCTGAGGGGAGCAGCGGGGAGACAGAGAGGTCTGCTATGCCCTGTGGGTAGCTCCCTGGCTGGGGATCGAACTTGTGCTACAGTGGCTCATAGATAGCTTCATAGTGCTGCGCCTAACCCGTTGCACCACCAGGGAGGTCCTGATGCATTTTTTAAATCTACATTTAAAAATGAAATTGTGATGGAACTCTTTACAGGGAAGCGAAGGGCATCTCTGTATTTTGGTGATTTGATACCCAAATCTATCGTTTAAAAAAATACATCAATTCTTAAATCTTTTGCTCTGTTCCCTGATCCTCAACTTCATACTTTCACTTTGTTCCCCTCACAGAAGTGCAGCCTAATGCCATTTAATTTAGTTTTAAAAACGGTTCATTGACCACTTCACCATGCAAGAAATGGATAGGCATCCTTTTGAAATTTATTTATTTATTTAAAAGTATCATTCCTTTGGAATTTTTTTTTTAAAGATTTATTTATTTATGGGCCTCCCTGGTGGCCCAGTGGTTGAGCGCTGCGCTGTGGAGCTGTCCGCAGCGCACGATGAGAGTTTGACACCCAGCCGGGGAGAATCCCACATGGTGCGGCAGACCTCTCCTGCCTCGCCCGCTGCTCCCCTCAGCAGTGTGTTTCTGATCTGCCTGTTCTGCTCCCCGCTCTGTCTCTGGTGGACCCTCTCGCCGCCCCATGCTTCTGGCCTGTACCCCAGCTTGTATGCATGAATAAATAAATCTTTTTTTTAAAAGAGTTAAAATAAATAAATAAATAAATAAATTTTTTTTAAAAAAGAGTTAAAATAAATAAATAAATCTTTTTTTTAAAGAGTTAAAATAAATAAATAAATCTTTTTTAAAAAAAGAATTAAAATAAATAAATAAATAAATCTTTTTTTTTTTAAAGAGTTATTTATTTATACATACAAGCTGGGGTACAGGCCAGAGGCATGGGGCGGCGAGAGGGCTCACCAGAGACAGAGTAGGGAGCAGAACAGGCAGATCAGAGATACACTGCTGAGGGGAGCAGCGGGCGAGGCAGGAGAGGTCTGCCGCGCCATGTGGGACTCTCCCCGGCCGGGCGTCAAACTCGCATTGCTGCTGCGGACAGCTCCACAGCGCAGCGCTCAACCGCTGCGCCACCAGGGAGGCCCCCTTTTGAAATTCATTTAAAGATTGTTTTAGGATCACAAGTAAACATTAAATTTTACACATCTAACAATTGGGATTAAAAGAAAATGAATTATTTTTTCCTATGACTTAAAACAAGTATTAGAAAAAATATAAAGTACTTTCTCACCTCCCAGAGGCCTTCTTTCCACTTGAAGGTAAAATTTTGATGTGTGAGAATCACCGCTTTGTGCTTGTCTCCTTGAAATCATGAAAACATGCAAATGAGACCAAAACCCACATGCATCCCCACCGCTGAGAGTGACTTCGGGAGCAGAGTTGCAGCTCTGGGGTCTTTGTATAACTCTTGCATGTTTTATTTATTTTTTTAAAGATTTTTAAAAATTTATTTATGCATACAAGAGCCGGAGTATAGGCCAGAGGGGCAGGGGGGTGCGAGGATCCACCAGAGACAGAGTGGGGAGAAGAACAGGCGGATCCACTGAAACACACAGCTGAGGGGAGCAGCGGGGAGACAGGAGAGGTCTGCTGCGCCCTGTGGGAAGCTCCCTGGCCGGGGATTGAACCTGTGCTACAGTGGCTCTGGACAGCTTCATAGGCTGAGACATAACCCCTGCGCCCCCAGGGAGGCTCCAATTCTTGAATACTTTAATTCTCAGAAGTGCAGTCACAAAGCCTGGACATGAATTTACCACCCGGACCGAACCTTTTTCAGATGTTCCCGAGGTTGTCCTGGGGTTGTCCTGTGGTTGTCCCCTAAGAGTTGTGCAATCTTTGGTCAATAGTGACTGTTGACAGAGCAAGGTCACAAAAAAATTAAATTAAAATAATAGAATAGAATAGAATAGAATAGAATAAAAATAAAAGCGTTGGGTGCTTTTCAGTAGAAAAGGGGAAAGGTGATCCGAAGGGAGATGAAGCGTACTCTGCAATCTGGCGGGCTGCCGTGGGCCTGGCGGCCGGGGCCTCGAGGGGAAGACCACAGCTGCCCCAGTGGCCTCACTGTGCCGGTAGGGGCCTCACTATACTGGGTCCCCAGGGCTCACACCCCAACGCCCCTGGAGTGCCCAGGACTGAGTGGATGTGTCCTGTGCACTGCTGCACACAGTGGCATTCTCTGAAAGCAAATCCCCTGGGTTTTGCCCGCGAGTCCTAAACGTCCGTCCCCGTCTAGCACCATCTCTGAGTCTGGCTCAGAGGCAGCGCCTCCGCGGTTAAAGCTGGTTTCCTCCTCCAGCAGTCAACCTCACTAGCCAGCTGCACTGGCCAAAGGGGCGGGGTCCCTCTCCAGCGTCCGGAGAGTCAAGGGGAGCTCCCAGCCCCAAACCACTTGCAAAATGTCTAACCTGTACCCCCCTTTGCAGACAAGGCGGGGGCATCCAGGTACACCCCAAATCTCCTCTTCCCAGCTTTCCGCTTCCTCACTCCTGCTCACCACACTGCTCAGGCTGCGCCTGCCCTCTGGCTCTGCAAGGTTGTGGGGGAAGGAGGGAGGTTGTCCAGGTGCAGCAGACTTCAACCCTTCCTGCAGCGGGTCGTGGCCACTCAGGTCCACTGTCCAGTGGGTGGCCGGCTGCTGCCCCAGGAGAGGACAATCCCGCAGTGGGGATGGGGATGGCATCGCAGGGGCGTCCAGGGGTTCTGCCCATGTGGGAACACTGTCCAGGCCGAATGGCAGGGCGGGGGTGGGAGGGCCCCAACAAGCCCTTGGTAGAGGGCCTCTACCAAGCAAGTCTTGGGAAATGCCTGCTTCCGAGAGTCTCCCCTGCGGCCTTCGTGCATCTAGCTTTTAATCGATCCTGGCAGCTTTCACATTTGCTTTTCTCTTGGAAGCGTTCTGCCTTCCCCAAACCACGGGCATTTAAGTTTTGTTAGATGAGAAGGGACGTCTCATCCTTTGGAGCTAATGCTGGGGGGTGGGGGCGGAGAGGAGGCCTGGGGGGAGGGTGTCCCCGCGGGAAGGGGAGGCAGGCTACCTGGCAGCTACTCAGCAGCCTCTGCCCCTGCCACAGCGGTCAGCCTCCTTCACGCTGCTTTCAGCAAACACTCAGTTTAGAATGGGACCACGCCAACCATTCCGGGAACCCAGGGGCGCTCTGAGGTCAGCCTGGGTGCAGGGTTCACGGTGCCTGGAGCCCTTTGTTAACCTCCAGACTCTCTTGCCTCCCTCCACACCCACAAATTACTGTGGACCCCGGGAAGGTTACTCTGGTGACTCTGCCCAGGCAGCTGCACCCCACCACACCAGCCCCCCAATGGAGCCCTGGGCATCTCCTCACGCCACGGAGGGGCCGCCCGCTCAGAGCGCCCTCTGCTCACACCTCCCCTCTCCCACTTGTTTTTCCTGCCGCTTTGGGGCGCCCGCCCATCCGGCCGGACCTTCTGCTCCACCCCCCACTTAGTGTTCTGGTTGCCTGCAGATAAGACCTGAGAGCCCATGAAAGAGCAGCACCTTAGACCCTAGCAGGAATTTAGGAAACTACGGATAAGACCTAAAAGCCCCAAAAGGATATTGCCTCAGGAATTTACAGCCCCTCCGATCTCACCAGGGGTTTACAATCATCCCAGACCTCACGGCGGCTCCGCTAGCCGGAAGGCGAACAGCGGCAGAGGACAGACAAACGGCTGTCACTCAACCTGAGGAATCAAACCTCAGCTGGATCCTTACAAGCCCCCTCACCGCCCCACCGCGCAGACGCCCCTCTGACTTTCCTGTCAGTGCGTTTGGCCTCTGCCCGAGAGCTCTTTAACAAACTTTGCTTCCTTTCTGTCTGTCTGTCTTCATTTCGGCTCCGTGCGTCAGAACACTTAGCAGGAGTCAGGAAGACGCCCTGTCCCCCCAACTTTCCCCCAGCCGTCTGCCCTCCTCAGCGGGAAGTACGAACCTCTGCCGAGAGGCCCCGCGCAGAGATTTTGAGACTTTCTCCCTGTGCACCCTCCGTGTGTTAAACCCGCCTCGGGGAGACTTCTGGGCCCCCATTCCCTCCACTTTCCACCCTCTCAAGCAGAAAAGCTGCAAATTGGGGGAGACGCGGTTTCTGTTTCTTTTGTGGGTCCCAAGGAGCCTCCGCTGCCCTCAGTGGGAATCGAGCCTGTTCTGAGCCGCCCCCACCCCCCTCTTCATCACCAGCCCCTGCGCACAGCCCGGACGGTGCCAGGGAACCGGTCGCCCCTCTGGAGCCCCTGGCTGGCGGCGGGGGCGGGGGGACCAGGCTGGGGCCGCGGACACTCACCCGTCGCTGCGCCGGGGCTGCAGAAGTCGCCCCGGCCGGCGAGCCCGGCTTTATGCTGCGCGCCGCCCCCGCTTCCCCGCCCCCGCTTCCCCGCCCGCCGCGCAGAAACGAAACTGCAGGGCGCGCTGGCCGCCGCGCAGAAACGAAACCGAACCCTGCGCCGCCGACCCCTCCGCGAGGCGCTGCCCTCGCGACACCCCGGCGGGCTGAAGCGCAGCGCGAGCGAACTGCCCACGCAGGGCTCAGCCGCCCTCCGCCCACCAGGCGCCTCCTCTCCCAGCAAGATGCGCCTCGCCTTGCTCTGGGCACGCCCTGGGCACGCCCTTAACCTCAGTGCACCCCACGGGGACCGCATGCGGGCCTGTGTCCCCGCGGGGGCGCCCAGGGGCGCTCCCCAATAGAGGTGCCCTCTCCCCATGCAGACCCCCATCCCGCCCCCCCTTGCGCCCCCCAGCTGGACTTGTCCACCCAGGCCCCCCTGCAGTGGCTCATCTGAGGGCGCCAGGGTGCAGAAGGGTGGGAGGGGAGGGCTGGGGTCCAGGGAAGCTGGCGTGGCCCTCCGGGGCCCGGGTGCAGTGCTCTGTAGGTGAGTGTTAGGCGGGGCCTGGGTGGGCAGTAGGGACGCCACGATGGCCTCTCGGTCCCCTAAGCAGGACGTAACATACAGAAAGCAATTCCTCGACACCCCGGCCCGCACCCTCGTCACCCTCACCTGAACACCAGGTGCCCTGATAGAGTGACTGAGAGAAAAAATAACTTCTTCCTCATAACTGAGGTTTCCTCAGACCCCCTCGGCTGAGTGCCACCCTATAAAAGCTCTGCCCACTAGACCCAGGGCGCGACTTCGCGGACCACACTCTGGGGGTCCCTAAACCTCGCCTGGGAGCGCAGTAATAAAGAGCCGTTGCTTTAAAGTCATTATGCCTGCCTTCCCTCTTTGCTACCTGCGTCTGCCTTGCAGTGAGATGCTCCGTTTCCCTCTGGAAGGGGCAGGCACCCCGCTTCCATTCTCCTTCACTAGCTCGGAGCCCCTGCCATGTCCCCCGGAATGCTGTAACTAGGCGGGCTCTCCGCACTGACTCTCAGAACCTGCCCCAGCCCTAGGCCCCTCAGCAAAGGCGGGATGGAGCCGAATACACGGTGGGCGCAGGTGGGAGGCCAGCACTGTCCCCTGCGGCTCTGCAGGCTCCAGGCTGGGCCTGGGCGGCCCTACAGCAGGGCCCGGTGCTGCGGGGAGGCAGCTGCGCTGTCCAGGGAAAGCCTGACGCCCTTCCCCGTGGCCGAGCCAGATGCTGCTCCCCGGGGAAGAGCTGCCGTGCAGGTGCTCGGGCGGGCTGTGGCCGGGCCTCGCTCAGGGCAGGGTGCTCCTCCCGACTGGAGCTCAGAATCCCACAGCAGCAAGGCTCCGCGCGAGGGGACTGCCGGGCTGGGGAGCCCGAGAGCGGGCTGTGGCAGCGCACTGCCACTGATGTGCCTGTGGGTCCACGGCAGTCCCGGAGACCCGCTTCCCTGTGTGCTTCAGTAGTAACACAAGCCGGGCCCAGATGCAGGAGCTCAGCTCTGTGTTGGCGCCTCTGAGAGACTAAAGCGCCCCCCACACGTGGGGCAGGGGGCGGAGAGAGGTAGCTCCCCCTTTACAGGAGTCAGGCTGGGCCCCCTAACCAGGAATGGGGGCGCCATGGCTGTTTTCACCCCCACACCCACGGTCCTCGCCATCTTCTCCCGCCACGTGGGGGAGAGGCAGGCCCATCCTTTGCCTTCCTCCTGGGCCCCGGGGTTCTGTTGGGGGAGAAAGGTGGGCCTGAAGGCCACAGACAGGTTTTTACAGACCCCACCCCCCCTCAGCCCAGAGCGATCCAAGACACTGAGGACTACAGATCCCAGAATGCATCATCCCCAAAGGGAGGCTGCTGGGAACTGAGGGTGGACTTGAGCAGTCATGTTGGAAATGTAACCGGACATGTGGTGGGGCCATTTTGGCTGGTCGCGGGTTTCAGTGCGCATTTGGGATTCCAGCTCAGTGGAACTGTTACAGGGAAACCCCGTGGGGTGCTTGTCTGGGTTGTCACCTGTGCGCGTCAATGGTACTTAAAAGGCTCAAATGCAGGCACGCACAAAATTAATAAAAAGATTTATTTACAAAAAAGGGAAAGGAAAAGATAAATAAATTGGTGAAAACGTCCTACCAGTTCCACTGAGCTGGGATCTATCGCCCACTCAAGGAAGACTCTGGTAAATCCACCGTACGAACAATCGCCCCCTTCAACCTCTCAGGTCCGGTTTTTAAGTCCCAAAACCCCTCCTTAACTCCTCCCTCAGTCCTCAGCATCCTTCCCTCGGTGACGATGGCATTCTGGGATTCGTAGTCCTAGGTGTCTTGGATCTCTCTGCCTTGAGGTGGGGGTGGGGTCCTGGGACACGCCCCTTTCCTGAGGACCCCCCTCTTACAGAAGTAGTAGGAGCATTTACCAATTTACTTTTTTTCCCCCTTCCTTTTGTAAATAAACCCTTTCTTAGTGTTAGTGAGTGTGACTGCAGCTGTGTCCTATTATAATCCCTTTCTAAGTGCACAGGTGAGGAGCCACAGTGAGGCACCCCATTTTATATCGGGGCTGCCCCGTAACAGTTCTTTCTCAGCTCAAGAAACATTGATAACTCTAAATCATCCTTCAACACCCCACAGCACCCTACACTTCTGCTGGCCCAGCCTGCCCCCCGTGATAAGTTCTCCTCCCCGCCAAGTCGCAGCTGCGATGTCCGTCGGCACAGCTGCCCCAGGGAGCGTCCTCCAAGCCTGGGCCACACTGGCTGGCACTGTCTTAGGCTAGGACGCCCTTTGTCTCGGAGGCTGGACAGTGGGGCTTCCCTTCCCCCACAGGTGGTGCTCCCAGTTGTGTGAACATTCCTGGTCAGCAGGCCAAAAGTGGCCCCAGGCATGGGGAAACCAGCAAGCTGCAGGGACCCCAAACCCTATCTCTCCTGCAGGGGTGATGCTGTCTCCCCCTTGAGAGACTGAAGGGCAGGTCCCCCAAAAGATATTGGGGCTCGGGAAATACATAAGAGGCAATCATCGGCACACCTTCCAGCTGGCCCTCTCTCCCGCTGTTTCCTAATAAACCCTATTTGTGCTTGGCACGGCTGGCTGCTGTGGCTGAGGTGGGCACTGTGTCCTCAGTGCTTCTGGGGTGTTCCACGTTCCTGGGGCCCCTGGGGTGGCCACACCTGTCCTCCTACCCTGCTCCCCCCTCCATGAAAGTGTCTCTGGCCAAAGCAAGGCGACCTCACCGAAGCAGGCGGTGACCAGTCCCACTGGGCTCCTGCGGTCCTGTTCCCCCGCTGCCCCCTGCTGGCCTGCCCTACTAGTCCAGGAGGGCTGAGTTGGTGTCCTGGGGAGCCCACTTCTGCCAACTGACAGGGGGTGCCCCCACCTCCAAATGGTGCATTTTCTCAAACTCCTGTGGAAAGCTGACAGGGGGGTGCCTCACTGTGGGGGTGGAGATGGGGGTCCTCCAAAACTGCCTAGCTCGAATGCGGCCCACAGAACACTGTGGAGTCCCACACGCTTGGCCGGACGGGAGGCGCCCTCGCTACCTCAATTAGGGCGCTGCTGCTTCTCCCTGGAACACAGCCCCTCTGCTCCCCGCAGGCCTGCAGACTTGTTTCCTCCGAGCCTCATGCCCCCACCCGGCTGGAGCTGGACCCCTCCACCCCGGGAGCCGGGGTGCGCCGCCCCCGCCAGGATAGCGGCTGCGCTGGGGCCCAGCAGCGCGCGCCCGCAGCCTCCCGGAGCCAGGCGCGAGTGCGCGCACGCGGCCCTGGGGCCCTCGGGGAGAAGGCCCCGCCCCCCCTCCCGCCGCCCCGTGTTTGTCCGATCGGGCTGGATTTCAGTTTCTTTTCTTCCTTTCGGTTTCCAGAAAGGAGACGCGCCGCGGGACGAGCCGGATGGAAGCGTTCAAGGGCGGGGAGAGGAGGGGCGGGGAGGGGGCGGTGCCGGGGAGGGGAAGGGGAGGCGCCCCAGAAGGGCGAGCAGCGGAGGGGCCGGGCGGTGGGGGAGGGGCGCCCAGGGGACGGTCAGAGCCTGGCAGGGGCGCCCAGCTCGCGCCCGCGCAGCCCCCGCCAGGCCGCCCCGGCGCCCCGGGGAGCGCGCCGCCAAGGGCCCGCTGTCCCTCCCAGGCCCGGAGCCGCGGCTCGTCGTGGCCCCGGACCCGCTGTGTTCCCTCGAGCCGGGTGCGTTAGAAGCGCAGGGTCTGGGCCACCCCTGATCCGCCTGCATTTCCCGGGGCTTCTCCCAGGGAGACGTTGGCGCCCTTGGCGCAGGCAGCGCGGGTTTAGGACCAACCCGAGAAAGCAGCGCTCCCCCCAGTGCGCCCCTTCTCTTCAGCCGCCCCCCTCCCCGCCCCTTCCCCTCCTGCCCAGGCCTCCCCTGTGGGAGTCCGTGCCCAGGGGCCTGCTCCCCAGCTGCGGAGCTGGCCGCTTGCTTCTCCCCGTCTGCGTGGGCTCCTTAAACTTGCACACTGACTAGGGGCGAGACCCCAGATTCACAGAAGCCTGGGAGGAGGGGCATGTGCATGTGCGTGCACGGGCGTGTGTTTGTGTTTGTGTGTGCGCGCTGGGTGTGTCCTGTTGTCCAAGCTGCCGTAGCGGGGGAGCCTGCAGGAGCGGTGGGGCCTCTCACCCGCTGCTCCAGTCAGTTATGGCCGTTGCTCCTGCCCAGTAACTGCCGTTTTGAACGGGCCAATCAGGTGCTGGGAGCTGATGGGTCGGTCCAGTCAGCTCCAGGATTGAACATGGTCCAATCAGACTTGTGGATGGTGCTGGGGAGAGGATATAAGCCAGGACTGGGGGGACCCAAGGAGGGGAAGAGAAGAAGAAGAGGCCGCCAGCCCCAGAGAGAGGAAAGAGGCCCCTGAAGAGAAGAACAGGAGAAGACACGACGACACCAGCCCCAGAGAAGAAAGACGGCGGTTCCAGACTCCGAAGGGAGAAGAGAGCAGTCCGCTCCGGGCCTCCGAGGGAGAGAGAAGAAAAGCAGCGCCCGGCAGCCGCCTCCGAGCAGGGAGAGACCCGAAGGCCTCTGCGGGGACGGGCCCCGGTCCTGTCTCCGACGCAGCCTGAGAGGAGCCCCAGGGGCCCCGGCCTGGTGTCCCAGAGGCCCGTGTGTGGGTCTAACCAGCACCTCCCGAGGAGCTGCCGCCCTGATGCGTCCTGGGGAGGCGGCCGCCCCTTGGGGGTGCAGCGAGCTCTGTGCCCCCGTTGCACAGTAAACCCCGTGTCTGCTGCTCCTGCAGCCTGGAGTCCCCGCAGCTGCGCGCGGGTGAGCCCCGCAGACAGTGCCCTGTGCGCGTCAGGCGCTGGCCTTGGTTGTGTTTGGCCTTTTGGGGCTCTTTGGTGGCTCTTGCCGCAGAGCCCGGGCATTTGAGCCCCGCCTGCCCGATCTCCTTGTGCGTGAGCCCGGGATAAGCCGGAAGAGCAGGGGATGCATCTTTGCTTCGCGCCTGTGTTGTGTTCGAGGAGTGCGTCCAGATGTGGGGGTGGGGGCGGGGTCCCCAGATCCCGCCTCCCCTTCCTGCTGTCCGCTGAGGGGGGCGCACCGCCCAGCCCGCCCGGCAGGGAGGGGGGCTGTGGTCTGAGCCTGCCCGCAGAATGTGGAGGGGTTGGGGGTTCGGCTCCGGCCCCGAGGCAGGCGCAGAGGGGGGCGGCCCAGGTGGCAGAGGCCAGGAGGCGAGGGGCCTCCTGGGTGGTCACGCCCCTAGGCCGCGCGGCGCTTGGCGCATTCTGAGGAAATACCAGCGTCCGCCCCTGCTCTGACCTGCTGGGGAAATCAGTGGGGGGCAGGGCGGTGTCTCCCCAGAAGCCTCTCTGACTTGACTTGGAGACTTGGGGTCTCTGCGGAAGCGATCACGGTGAGGCTCCTGGGGCGCGCTTGTTTCCTCGGGCAGCCAGAGCCGTGGCTGTGTGCTTGAGAGAGAGGAGGGGGCCTCCCTGGGGGCGCAGGGGCTGAGTCTCAGCCTATGAAGCTCTCACCAGCCACTGCAACCTGAGTTCGATCCCCGGCCAGGGAGCTCCCCACAGGGCACAGCAGACCTCTCCTGTCTCCCCGCTGCTCCCCTCAGCAGTGGATTTCAGAGGATCCGCCTGTTCTGCTCCCCACTCTGTCTCCGGGGAGTCCTCTCACCCCCACACCTCCGGCCTGCACCCCGGCTCTTGAATGCATAAATAAATCTTTAAGAGAGAGCAAGGAGAGGGCACGTGAGAGACACAGGCCACGCGGAGGTAGAGGCGCAGACGGGAGGGAGCCAGGCCAAGGCGGCCCAGGAACCACCAGAGGCTGCGAAAGGGCCGCGCGTCCCCAGCGCCCAGGAGGAACCGGGCCGCCCAGCCCTTGCCCTCAGACTCTGGATCCAGCCCGAGAGGTCACACCCTCTGTGGTAAACCGTCCAGCTGGCGCCCCTGTTGCGGCAGCCCTGAGCCCCAGAGACACTGAGGCTCCCAGCCCCAGGCGCCCTCTCTGGGGCCTCGCAGCTGGGGGGGGGGGCGGGTGGTCCTGAGGTGGGAGAGCAGAAGCTTTCATTACATGTGTGTGCATGTATGGGTACGTGTGTGCATGTGTGTGCATGTATGTGCACCTGCTGCATGTTTTTGTGTGCGCATATGAAATACAGAGAACCGTTTAGGGGAGGCTTGGAATATTCAATGTGTGGAACAAGCACTAGACGCCGGGCTCCATGTCCCTTAGGCTTTATTGTGACAAGAGCATTTATAATCTGGGGTTCACATAGAGAAGGAGCGGGAGCCGGGCAGCGGGGATTCGATCCCCCTCGTCTCCGCTACTGTTGTACGGAAGGCCCAGCTCACGCAGTCAGGGGAAAAACCACATTAAGGGAAGTCAAGGCCACTTCAGCTAAGGCCAACGTCGTCTCTGAAACTTTCTCCTCATAACCTTCACCTTCAGTATTGCAAAGCAGCAGCCGGAAGCTCGGGCGGGGCCTGGCCTGGACACTGTGCGGCATCGGCTGGCAGTCGCGGAGCAGCAGCGAAGCAAGAGGAAGAGTGAAAGGCGTCCAAAGCGGAAAAGCACAGTCGCCTCTGCCCACAGACAATATAACTTATATGTACAAAACATAACGGGCCTGGGAACACTCAGGAGAGGAGACGCGGACGGGTGACAGCGGTAGCGAGGGCGCTGGGCGGGGTGGCGGCCCCGGCGCCGGACAGGCGGAGGACGCTTCCGCCGCAGGTGGCGGGGGGGCGCTGGGGGCGCAGAGGTGAACTCTGGCACCAAGAGCAGCCCCTGGAAGACGATCTCGGCAAGGAGGGGTCTGCCCATTGGAGAAGGCGCCTCCTGCCTCGCCCCCTCGCGGCCAGTGCCAGGGGGAGACGCCCCAAGGAGCTGCCCGCCGCTACCCCCTGCAGTGGGAGAAGTCGGCGAGCGCCTGGCGCGCCTGGTCCAGCCGGCTGATCTTCTCCTTGAGGAGGGCCCTCTTGGCGGCCGTCTCGCTCTGCTCCTGCAGCAGCCAGGCGTAGTGCTCCTTCTCCTGGAGCAGCTGCATCATCACGCGCTGCAGGTCGTCGCTGCTCTCCTTGAGGACGAAGTAGCGGATGATGAGCGGAATTTGGTTGGTGAGACGCTTGCTGGTTTCCTGGAAGGGGGTGAGGGGGCAGCTGGAGCGCTCCAGCCGAGCTCTGTGGCTGCTGAGGGAGGCCTTGGGGTCTTGGATGGATGCAGGGTCGCCCTGCTACCTCCTGCTGGCGTGGCACCCCACTCCAGGGCCACTCGCAAACCCTGGGGGGTTTCTCTCTGGGCGTTCATTACCCAGCCTTTCCTCCGGTCCTGAGAACTCACCTGCCGGGCCAGCAGCCCACACTGCACTCTGGCCTCCACCCCTAACCGGAAGCCCGCAGCCCCTCTGCTCCCCTCAAACCCTCCCCCCACCACGGAACTTGTGGGCCCATGGCCCCGGCAGTTGGGGCCTACTTCAATGCCCCCTCTTCACAGGGGACCCAGGTTGCCCGCCAGCTGGACCCCATAGCCAGTAAGTCTAAGTCCTCCTGAGAAACGGCTTCAGGAGCGGGGCCTCTTTGCAGCGCCTCCTCTCTACGCCCCCTGAAACTCTAGCCCAGCATGGGGGACTGGGAGCCTCGAAATCAATCAGGGCAAGGAATCCAGGGCAAAGAATTTTCATTCCAAATTTGTGGGGTGAGCATGTTTCAGGCTCACTCCGCAAAAGCACAAAGCGCTCTGTAAGCACCCAGGGAAATCGAGTCAGAACCAGTAAAGGGAGCACTGGCTGTTTTCTGGGTGCTGATAGTAGTGATTTTGTGATGTATGCACAGCGCAGCCATGTGCCTTGCAGGCCAGAGCGGGCTGAGCCTCGGCACAGGCCCCGCCCGTGAAAAGCCGACTGGGGCAAATGCACATGCGCGCCCTTGACTGGGTCCGCGGCTGTCACCAGGAGACCAGCCGCGGCTCCTTCATGGCCGCCGAAGACCCCCCGCCCCAACACGTGCCCCTGCACGCTCACCAGGAAATACGCGTTCAGGTGCACCCCGATATCAGTGAAGGTGGAAACTGGAGACACCCCCTTGGCAGTCCAGAGTCCCTGCTGGAGGTTCTGCAGGGGCACGCACCCCCCGTGGAACATCTCTTCCTGGATCTTGCCCAGAACCAAGGTGTAGAGCTTGTCCTGGCAGTACACCTGCTTCTCCATCCGGAACTGGAGCTGGATCAGGTTTTCCGCTATCTCCACTTGTTTTGCTTTTATGCTTTCGATCTTGCTCTGGGTGGGTGAGAACAAGGGGTGTTTGCTTCTCCCCTCCCCACAGCCCTGTGGCTTCAACAACTTCAAAACTACTGTTACTTGGAACATAAAATGTAAAATAACCATAAAATGTAAAATAACCTTAGGCCTTAGGAGGCCCCACCCACCCTGGGGACCCCATCAAGTCTGGTCACCCCCCTCCCTCAGGGGCCTCGCCCCCACCTGACTCATAGCTGGCCGGAGAGATGAAGGAGCCATTAAGCTTCTCTGGCTCCCCTGAGTGGTAGAATGAGCCACGGACCCCTGCCCAGGCCTGGGGGTTTTATGCCGAGTTCAAAGGGGGCGGGACCCCCTTCTCTTCCTTCACCGCAAGGGTTCAAGCTGCTCAGTGGCAGCCCACAGAGCTCTGGGGCGGGGCTGTAGACAGTGCCAGAGCTAGAAAAGGACTCAAACTGCCCCCGTCACTGACTAGTCCCAAGGCGAGTTTGGATCCAGGACACAGCAGCAAGCCCAGGCTGTGTGGTCCGCGTGGGAAACACGTGCTTTCGGCTTCATTTTTCCCAGGGAGCACAGAACGGCTCCTGAGCAGAAGCAAAGCAGCTGCCTTCCCTGAAGCTGCCTGCTGAGCCCCCTCGATCAGAACCTGGGTTCCTGCTTCCAAATTGCAGTGACCCCCGGCATCATTCACAGGCTGGACCTGACCAGTCCCGGGCTGCGGAGACCAAGAGCAGGTAACCTGGGCGCTTACTTGGGCTACTTGAGTCAGGTTGAAAAAGTCACCAAAGTTTTCGTTGGCCGTCTTGATGAAACTGTGCTCGACCACTTCTAATAGAGAAAGAACAAAACACCAGTGAAAGGCAAGCAGGGTAAAGGGGTAAAAGATACAGGCAGGACAGGCCCCATCGAGGGCTGAGAGCCCCAGATCTGCGGCCCCAGAGAGAAGGGGGCGTCATCCCGGGGACACATCCATTCCTGCTGTCTTTTGGAGTGTGTGCCCCTGCAGGGCTGGCGCCTGATGCTTCCTCGGGCCCCCCGGAGGGTGAGGCGTGGTGGAGAGGACGTCCATGGGCTCGCACCGACCCCCAGGCGGGCAGAGCGCCCTCAGGCTGCGTGTGACCGCCACGTCTGGGCCTCTCCCCGGCCCTGAGATTCACAGGCACTGGGCCACCGCCCCAAGGCCCGTAGGGTCAGCTTCTCCCCAAACGCTCAGATCGGCTTGTCCCCAGATGTCCGGCAAAGGCGGCTTTCCCCCAAATGTGTCACCTTGGCACGTGGCACTCAGGCCTGCAAAGGCCCCGGGGGCCTCGGAGCAACGGTTACGAGAGCCTCGAGGACGCAGAGCCCCTGACTTAGGATCAGCTCTGGAAATAAACTGCTGGAGAAGCCGCTCTCAGGGCAGGACGGACACTGAGAGCGAGGTCTCACTCCAGGAGGTCACCCTCTCCCTGGCGTGCAGGACCCTCTTGCCCTGCTGGGCCCTGGTCGCCCCTGCCTGCGTGCAGGGCAGACTCTCGGTGGCCCCGTCTGTGGCCGCTGACCCGGGCCTTTGTCCCCTCGAGTCTGTCTATGCCGCTGTGTTTGCCGGCCCGACCCTCGAGGCGTCCGCGGGGAGAGGCCTCACCGATGATCTTCCGCAGCATGGCGAGCGCGGGGTCCACCAGCTGCTCGATGTACTGCTGCGCGATGATCTCGAAGGTCTTGTAGTTGACGAATCCGGGGAGCTCCCTGCCGCGGTACTGCTCCTCGTACTTGGACACCTCCTGGTCCATGATGCCTTTGACTGCGAGAGCCAGTGGGGCCACGGGCCGACTCAGTCCGCGAAGAGTGGACTGCCGAACCCGGGGCCCCCCGAGACTGCGGCCCGTGTCGGCGGCGGAGTCTGGCCACCGAAGTGGACGGCGCTGTTTGTATCAAGTGCCAGAACATCCCCCCCACTCCTGCACACGTGTGTACACAGCATGCACACACACGCCCCTGTGCAACCCCCCCACATGCTCGTACACACACATGCACACACCACCACACACACTTGCGCACCACACCCATGCTTTTGCACACAACACACCCACATGCATGCGCTCACACACACATGCACCCACACCCACTTGTGCACACGGAACACCACATGCACACACATGCTTGTGCACACACCTGCACACACCGCCACCCATGCTTTTGCACACAATACACCCACATGCACACGCTCACACACACATGCACCCACACCCACTCGTGCACACGGAACACCATATGCACACACATGCTTGTGCACACATATGCACACACCACCACCCACGCTTTTGCACACAACACACCCACATGCACATGCTCACACATACCCACACCCACTCGTGCACACAGAACACCACATGCGCACACATGCTTGTGCACACACATGCACACACCGCCACCCACACTTTTGCACATAACACACCCACATGCACACGCTCACACACACACACACCCACTTGTGCACATGGAACACCACATGCACACATATGCTTGTGCACACACATGCACACCCCCCCCCCACATTTGTGCACACTTGTGCACATAGCGTGCATGTTCTCTCTCTCTCTCTGTCTCGGCCTCACTGGCCTCTGGCCGGGGCACCACAGCAGCCGGGACGCTGCCTGGCAGAGCCAGGAGGTCCCTGCCCAACCATTGCCCCCTTTGGTCTTGGGCTAGGGGTGCCCCCAATGGTCTCTCCGCACCACAAAGGCACAAGAAAAAGTAGGGAGCGTCGGACCGTCTTTCGTGGAGCACGAGCCTTGCTCTTGACGGGCGGGCCTTGGAGGAGGGGAGCAGCTGGCAGCTGCTGAGGGGCCCGTGGCCTCCTGAGCGGGCCTGCCCTGCTCTGTGCACGCATTTTAGGGCCAGAAGCAGTTCCCGGTCTTGGTGAGCATGATGCCCCTTTGGGGCCGCCCCGTCTCTGCACCCACCTTTTTGCGTATTATCTGCAAGGATGCATTCCCAGTTTCTAAACTCTTTCCTGACTTTGTTATATAAACGTGTCTCTTTCTCCTTTACGATTTCTTCTCCTTCTACTAACTTTTCAATGTCCCGGTTAAACACCTTTATTTTCTGAAAACGAGATTAAAATCATCAATCGATGCTGAATTATTTTAAAGAGCGGGAACCTGGGGCTGCATTGTGGGGCGCCAGGCACTGGGGGGCACAGTGTGGGGTGCTAGGGACTGGGGGGCTGCAGTGAGATCAGCTCACGGGCCCAACCCCTCTCCCCCAGGCTGGACTCAGGAGGGCAGCTCCGGCTTAACAGGGTCCTGGCCTTTCCGGAGGGGCGCACAGAGGCCACGCAGGCCACGGGGCCACCTGCGGGGACCTGGCGGCAGGCCGTGGCGGGGCCCGGGGCCTCACCTCGATCAGGAAGAACATCCTGTCGTTCTCGCTGCTGGGGACGCTGGCCCCGTACTGGCGCAGCTCCTCCACCGCGCACTGGTAGCTCTCCTGTACCTGGCTCTCTAAGAACGGGAGCGATTTCTGAACGAAATAACAGAAGCAGTGAGCGGAGGCTGCTGAAGCTCGCCGACAGGGGTCTTGTCCACAGGCAGAAGCCCACGGAAGTCGAGGGGCCCCGGCATGCCCCACCCTGAGCCAAGCTAGTTAGGACGGGGCCTGCGAGGGGGACGGCGGCGGGCGGCGTCCTGTGCGGAGCCCCGAGCCCTGTCCCGGGTGAGAGGCACCATGGGGGCCGCTTCTCGTCTCTGGTTTGGCCTGTGGCATCCGCATTCAAGGACACGCGCCTGGGATGTGACATCAGGCTCGTGCGTGGGTGACCAGCCCGAGTCCCACTGCTGCGGTGGGTGCTGGCGTCAGGCTGGGTCTGGGCTTGACCAGGCACCGCTGCAGCGCACCGTGCAGACCGGGACAGGGGAGGACCCGGGGGCCGCCTGGGCAGCTGCTGAGGGTCACACGGCGCCGCGAGCCTGGCGTCGGTCCGCAGCGCACGGCGGGACACAGACCCGCGGCTCGACGCGCCATCACTGTGTCTCCGCTGAGCTAGGAAGCACGGAGTCCAGTGGCACCTGCTCGCCGGCTCTGCAGCCCGCCCAGGCGAACACGGCAGGTGGAGACACCTGAGGAGCAGGCACCCATGTTCTGCTGCGGAAAGGGAGCCCCCTGCAGCTGCGGGCGGGGTGTGCGGCTGGGAGCGCCCCCGCACCGTGGGAAGGTCACCGAGGGCAGGAGAACTTCAGGGGTCTCGTGGCCCTTCCTTTTTTTTTGGTGAGTGATGTGAATCTATAGGCAGAAAGGTTTTCAGCTTTTTCCTGACTTCTGGATGATGCTCACCACGCTGTCTTGAATCTCAAAAAAATTTGAAATGGTACAACTTTTAAATTCAAATTGAATTTCAAATTCAATTTAAATTTAGATCGAAGTGTAGAGAAATAGTATCCAAAGATGTCGAAATGCAAGGCCTTTTTGCGCAAAAAAGCACTTTTCACAATCAGACAGGAAGCCGTCTTCAGAGTTGCTTCTGCCAATGGAGAATCAGCTCCTCAAAGTGTGTCCCCCAGGAATTCCCTCCTGGGAACTCAGTGTGGACCCACAGACCCCCCAGACCTGTGACTCAGAAATGCTGGGCGGGGCCAGGCCGAGTGTTAACAACTCTCCAGGCAATTCTCTGCAGCGCGGCTGGAGAGCCCGGGCTCCGGAGGGAAGGGCTCCCTGCAGCGTCGTTTTCCAGGGACTGGAAGTCGGACCTGGGCTCACTGTGCAGTGAACGCAACAGTCTTCCCTGCTGCTCGGCCCGGAGGAAGGTTGCGGTCCCCCTCTCCTTAATGATGCCATGGGACCTTGTGTGTGGCTCCCATTATTGGGAACCAGGAAAAATTGAACACTTTTTTTCTTACAAGTTTGAGTCTGGGGAAATGCTTTACACCGTGAAGTGTTCACAACCCACGGAGAGAAGGGCAAGTTGCTACCTCGGTGTTCGTTCCTTTTGACACTGCTAAATGGCTAAATGGCACCGCTCTTCGGCGTTTTTTGCTTCCTCTCAGTGGAATAGTTCAACTCTTTGTTTCCGCATCAGGGAAATATGCTCTCCTGTGAGCCTCTGCCCTTGAGCGGTTTGGTTTTCAGAATGTGCTGGTTTGCGCCCTAGGTGGTTCGGCAGGGGTCTTAGCCAACTCCTGACCTTGGGAGTGGCTTGAGCAGGTTTGAGTGGAGAACCCCAGCATGGGGCAGTTTTTATAACTTGCAGAGCAACCCCCAAACTCACACTGATGTGCAAGATGAGCTCAGAGGTCAGCCTTTCCGCCAGTTGGGGCACTGTGGCCTTTCCTTCATCCAGGAGAACTCTGAAACAAGACATAGCTTCAGTTTCTGGTCCTGGGCTTGGAGGGTGGGTAGGTGAACTTGGCCCCTGGTAAGGACACCTGCCCTCAGGAAGGACAGGTAGAACCTGAGGCAGATGGGCTCTAATTATGGAAGGAGCCTATACCTCACAAGCATGGTGCTAGGAAAGTCGGTCATTTTCTCTTTATCTCATGAAGTTAATGATCTTTTTATCTATCAAACAAAAAAACAAACCTAACTTTGTTTGTCAAGTTTGTATTTTATTTCTTCTACTAATTATGTATCCCCAACTGTCAAATACATCCTAAGAAAACCAAAGCTCGAGGCATCATACTTCCTGATCTCAAAACATACCACAAAACTACAGTAACTGAAATGGTATGGTACTAGCATCAAGAAAGATATATTGAACCATGAAACAGACTAGAGAACCCAGAAATAAATCCATGCAGATATGGCCAACTGACCTTTGACAAGGATGTCAAAAATACGCAATTGGGAAGGGACAGTCTTTTCAGCAAATGTGGGGAAACTGGATATCCATGTGCAAAAGAATGAAATTAGACCCTTATACCAGGCAAAAAAAATCAACTGACAATTGATTAAAGGTTTAAATTTAAGACCTGAAACTATAAAACTCCTGGAAGACTGTGGAGGAACTCTTCATGACATTCGTCTTGGAAATAATTCTATGGATATGACACCAAAATTTCAGGCAAGGAAATGCAAAAGTAGACTAAAAATTAGACTAAAGGGGGGCTACATCAGACTGAAAATCTTCTACACAGCAAAGGGAATGATCTATAGAGGAATAGGCAGCCTATGGAATAGGAAAAAGTATTTTCAAAGCCAGTATCTGATAAGGGGCTCATTACCCAAAGATATAAGAACCTCCTACAACTTCATAACAAAAACAATTAAAAACCCAAAAATGGGCTCAAAACTTGGATACTTCTTCCATGAAAGAAGATCTAAATGGCCAACAAGTATATGAAAAGATACTCAAGGTCACTTATCAGCAAGGTGCTGCTGATCAAAACCACATCTGCTCGAATGAGTCTTTAGAACAAAACATGCGAAAGGCAAGTGTCGGGGAAGAGACGTGGGGAACTTGGCTGCCTCGGCATGGCTGCAGCCGCCACGGGGAGCAGTGCCGAAATTCCTCAGAAAAATGAAAAACGGAACCACCATGTGATCCGGTGATGTCCCTTCTGGGTACGTCTCCAGAAGAAAGGAAACCTGGATCTCAGAGAGACAGGAGCACCGAGTTGGAGCTTGTCCACGTGATGGAAGATGCAGAAGCAACCTCTGAATTCACAGATGGAGCGAAGGACAAGTAGGCAGTGGACAGTCCACCCTGAACAAAAGCAAGTTCTGTCCATGTGATGACAGAAATGAACCAGAGGACATGACGCTGAGGAACAGTCCACCTCGTCCAATCTGAAGGTGGAATGTGCTGCCAGGGGCTGGGCGTGGGGGCGTGGGGCGTATAATCAGCAGGTGTAAGCTTTCAGTCAAGCCAGATGAATCGGTTCTGGAGAGTTCTACTGAATGACACCACACCTCCAGTTCGCACGACTGTATCGTGCATTTAAAACCTACTTCACAGGGCAGAACTCGTGTTACCTGTTTTCACCGTAATAAAGGCAAACTTCAAAAATATTTAGTTGGTGCTTGTTAAGTGTCAGGGACTGTTCTAAGGGCTTCATAGGTACTGAAGTGTTTCGCCACCGAAGAACCCATTTTAGAGAGCGAGGCAGGCACGGAAGGGCCAGGTGAGTCACCTGCCCGGGGCCACACTCTGCTGCTAGCAGGAGTTCGGGAAGGACCCCGTGGGGTCACTTCACTTTCCCTGCAAGTGGCGCTGGACTGGCCACCTCAGCCTCCACAGGGAACTTGTTGGGAACCCAAACCCTTGGACTCGGACCTCAGAACCCAGGGCAGGCCCAGCCAGAGGATGCTGGGGTGCCTCCAGGTCCAAAGCGACGAGGGCCCCACAGCAGGGTGTGGACACAGTCCGGGAGAGAGAGGAAGTGAGGTCTCCACTCACTCCCCACCCAGATTCATAAAAATGGGACAACCCGCACCGGCGTGGGCACCGGGTGAGGGGCTGTGAGGCCACGGTGCCCTGCCCCCGCGATGCCCCTGCATGCCTCAGGGACCCAGAAATGCAACTGGCCCTTCCTTTCTGCCGCAGGACATGGGGTGGGCTTGCAGGTCATCTCCTGAGGGAGGTGCTCACCGGAAGTGCGGGTGATTCCGGAAGAAGGCAACTTCCCTCTTGGTGGCATCAGCCAGGCTCAGCTTGTTCAGGATGTCCTGCTGGCCCCGGCACTTGACCACCATGTAGCCCTTCTTGAGATGGTACGTGAGGTTCTGGGCCACATTCACCACGTTCTTCTCGGTGCCCTTGTCCACCAGGTCCGGCTTGGTGAGGATCCCTGCGGGAGGAGATGCAGGGGACAGATTGGGACGTGGCCAGGGGCTCCTGCCTGACCAGGCCCAGCCTTCCACAGTCCGGCTGTGGTGCCCGGACGTCGCTGTCCTGGACACCCCGCAGCTCTCCCTGGCTGGCCGGCCGCTGCACTCACCGCCTCGTCTGATTTATCTGGAGGCGCTTCCGGGGCGCCTGCGGGGTGCCAGACACGAGGGCTCCCCCTCCTGCTCCCAAGAACACCTCTTCCCTTGTCGCCAGGGGGGGTCCATGCCCCCAGGTCAGACCTCCCGTCCCCTCAAGGCCTCTGGCCCAGACTTGCCGCTCCCACTGGGCCGAAAGCTCGAGCCCTGATCGCCACTGTCCATCACCTCCTCCTACTTCTCCTGGCCTCCCCTGAATTGGCGGTTGAGTCTGGCCATCTGGTCTACCGTTTCCCAAAGCTTCCGGTACCTGGGCAGGTGAGTTGCTGTCTGTGTTTAACCTTCCTGCCACCACATGTCCCTTTCCACTCCCTGGGAGGTTGTCCCCCAGACTGTCCTGTCACTGGGAGCAGAGCCATCTCTAGCGGCACAGGGAGGCGCTTCCTCGGGGAGGGGAGACGGCAGCCAAGGCCCTCCCCGGCCCCAGATACCTTGTGATGACAAGAGATCACTGAACACTCGTTTACTCAGGGACAAAACATTAGGGTATAAAAACTGAGGTTTGCAAGAGAGAGACCCGTGACATCCCGAGTCTCGGTTTGAAGAGGATGGGGCAGGAGGACCTGCTTGCTGGCTCTCAGACTAGTCCCTGTGCCCCTCTAGGGGAAGGTGTTCTTTAAGAGACTTAGGCACACCCGGGCCCCAGGAAGCACCGGGCAGATGTGAGTGCTGCAGACCGGCATCCGCTGAAGTGACCGGCAGCAGGTCCAGCTGTCACCGAGGCCTTTTTCATGCACCAAAGGGTGGTGAGAACGACCTCTGTGGAATAGCAGAGCTGGGGGGCCCTTATGGGGGAACACAGACAGTCTGGCCCCCGATCCAGAAAGGGGGGTGAGAGCACATAAGGGACAAAGGAAGAGGATGAGGAATCTCTAAATCCCAGCCCTACATCCAGGCCTGCCTGCCGGGGAGACAGGCAACCCGGCCTGGGGCTCCCGCCGGGACAGAGGCCTTCTCCATCCGGCCACGGTCCAGCGCCTTTGAGACGCCCGGGCGTCCCCCTGCCCTCCCGGCGCGGCAGGCCAGGCCGCCCCTGCACTCACCCAGGGTCCTGTTGCCCTCGGGGTCCACCTCCCGCGCCATGCTCAGGGCCTCGGTGGTGGCGATGTCCACGTTGCAGGGCACCACCACCAGGTTGATGGTCTCCTGCCTCTGGATGTAGTTCCTGATGAGGTTCTTGATCTGGGGCCAAGGGCACAGGAAGGGCACACCCGGTCACCCCAGGCCCGAGGCAGGCAACAGCCCGAAGCGCAGCCCCCTTGGGCCTCTGGGCTGGGACCTGACCCGACGCCGCTCTGGAATGGCCCCCCTGCCCGCGAAGGGCTCTCTGGGTCTCCTCTCCCCGCAGAGTTGCCCCCACTCCTGAGATGCTGCCTTTGATGAGTGTGCAGGTGCGTGTGTGCAGGGTGTGTGTGTGGGGTGCATGTGCTGTGGTGTGACTGTAGTGTGCGTATGTGGTGTGTGTGTGTGTTGTGGGTCTGTGTTTGGGGTGTGTGGTGCATGCATGTGGTGGGGCCGCCCCCAGGCAGACTTTGCTCCCCGACTCTCCGGTGCGTGCTGGGGGGCGCCTGCACGCTCGGCCACGAGCGGAGACCTCGGAAGTCTCCCGATGTCAGTGCGGCCCACCCTGCACTCCAGAAAGACTCACCTGCACCCCGATATCCTGGGGCTGGTTCCCCACTGCCACCCTGGCGATGCCGGGGAGGTCGATGAGGGTCAGGTCGGGAACCTCGGGGGAGGTGATCTCCAGAGTGATGAGCTCGTGGCTGATGCCGAGGCTGTGCCCGGCGATGGTGTTCTGGGCTGCGGAGGCCAAAGGGGGAGCCAGAGCCCCAGTGAACGGCCCGTCTGCAAAAGGGCGGGGCTCCCAGGGGTGTTTGGGGTACGGGCCGCCTGCACGAAGGCGCACACGTGTGCTCTGGGGGCCGCGGGGGTCCCGTCTCCCTTTACACTTTGTGACGTTTCCCGCGGATGCCGCGGCTTTAAATTACACCCGCAAATTCTTCAGACTCCTGCCGTCACAGGCGGACAGCGTGGCTGGACGTGGAGGTGGGCTCACCGGGCAGTGGGAGCTCCCGCCTGCCCCCCGTGGCTCAGCCTGGGGGATGCTCGGGACTCGCCATAAGGACCCCAAGGGAGCCGCCAAGGGAGGAGCCGAGGCCCCTGCAGCAGGAGTGGGGGCCTCTCGTGGCCACACGAGACTTTCCAGACCAGAAGATGGCCCCCCAGAACCAGGACCTGCATCGTGGGGTGACGCCCATGCCATCCCGGGGCCCCGCGGCCAGAGCACTAAAGGTCTGCTTTGGCTTGGAAAGTCCCAGCGATTCTGCACAGGAGCCCTCTGCTTCGGCCTGTGCTGCGCCCCCGGACCGGTGGCCGGGCTTGCCCGGGCGGGCGTCGGCCCCACAGGGGGGGGAGAGAGCAGGTGGGGTCTGGGGCGGTCCAGAGGCCACTCCGCAGGTCTGGGCGCTGGCTGGGGCCCCGGCAGTCCAGCAGCCCCAGGGGACGTCACCGCTGTGGACCAGGGGCTGGGCCCCACAGGACCCGCTGACCGCTCGAGATGCCACCAGAGGCCTCAGTGAGGGACCTGGGCGCAGCCGTGGCATTGTGGGGCGCGGGGCTGAGGCCGTGGGCCACCAGCTCAGGGGGGCGTCATCAGGCTGTCCAGTGGGCTCCCCCAGTTGCCTGGAGCTGGCCGGACCCCAGAGCCCGGCCTGCTGCCGCAGCCCCAGGGGGGCGACCGCTGACCCGCCCCTTCTGCGTCTGTCTCCGCACTTCGCACCGGCCGAGTGGAAGGGGCTCGCTGCTAGTGGCCGCTCCGGGCTGACGGGAAGGGCGACCCCTTGTGGCCCGCCTGACCGGAGGGAGCCAGACAGCTCCGCCCCAGCTCCTCTCCCTGGACACTGGGGCAGGCTCACCCACCCTCCTGCTGAGCATTGCCCTGCAGAGCTGCTCTGCTGCCCAGGGGCGCCTGGGCCACTTCCAAGGTGGGGTGAGCCCAGGGGGCTGCTTGAACACCCCAGAACCTTCCAGGGCCTGCCTTTGGTGCACATTCTGGCCGGGTGCGTGCTGGGTGGGTGCTGGGCCCGGAGAGGGTCTAGCCCCACACTCCCGTCTCAGGGGATGTTGTCAAAGATTTCCCCGAGGTGCCGGCACCAGCTCACACCCCACCCCCGGGGAGATCGGGGGCCTCTCCGAGGACGCCCCACGGGGCTGCCTGCACAAGAGACTTGCCCCGGCATGCCCTGGAGGGAGCCCGAGGGCTCGAGGTCGTGCTGACCACCCTGGTCCTGCCCCAGGGCTCACTCGGAGCTCACGGGTGCCGGGGCGCTGCGGCGGGCAGCCAGGCAGGCGCCGCGGGCACAGCGCTCCCGTCCTCGGCAGCGGGGAGCTGCTCCTGCAGGTCTCCAGGGGCTAAAGGGGGCGGTTCTGCCTGGGGCCTGCAGACACGGGGCTCGGGCTGAGTCGGGGGTCAGGGGAAGGATGTGAGGGGTGCCCATGAGGAGCGGAGCCCGGCCCCTGCTGTCGCCACCTTTTGCCTGCCTGAGCGCGCGAGCAGGAAAGGGCAGAAGGCGAGCGTGCGGGCAGGCTGCAGACGGGGACCTTGGCGCCTCCGAGGAGGACCCGGGGTGCAGCTGAGCCTCAGGGGTTGGTCAAGGCTGTTCACTGCCCTGTGGGTGGGGCCCGTGGGGGTGGAGCTGTGTGGACACAGGGTGTCCCTGCCAGCAGGGGCCAGCAGGGCGTGGGCTAGGACCGGGGGTCCGACGCCCCACACTCCCAGAGGAGGGGCAGGGAAAGGACCCAAAGAAAGGGCTGGAGGGAGCCAGGTGAGGCGGAGGGACAGGTGGGCATGGCAGGTGGGCGGAGGGGAGGGAGAGCCGCAAGGAAGGAGGGGAGGCCCGGGGGCGGGCGCGAGGCTGGGCGGGGCCTGCAGAGCCCGCAGCTGGGGGCCTACCTTTCTGGATCTGGTGCTCCACCTGGGAGGGGTTCCCCAGGCGGAGCGCCACGTCCCGGTACCTGAGGGTCCCGCTCCACCGCGCCCCCTGCACCTGCTTCTTCAGCTTCAGCACCAGCGGGCACCTGGTGACGATGCCTGGAAAGTTTCCAGGGTGCAGAGTCGCGTGAAGAGGAGGCGCCAGGCGCCCGGCTCCTCCCCAAGGCCCCAGCGCCCCCACACGCTCCCCTGTGGCCAGGAGGAGCCCCCGCCGGGCCTGGCGGGTGTGGGGGCGCAGGCGGGAGAGACCCCGCAGACCCCGCACTCGAGGACGCTGCCTCTTCTCGTTTCCTCTCTGATGATTTTGTCACCCTAAATGTGGAACGCCTGCCCCCGCAGACGCGCTTTCTCTTCTCAAGGGAGCTGCTGCCCGCCACGCCCGGCCTGTCCCGCCTCTCGCAGGAGACCGTGCAGGCGCCGGCTCCCGCTGCAGGCACAGCCGACCCGCCCCCACTTACTCACCGCTGCCCCTGGGCAGGGCGACCCCCGACAGCGCCTCCAGCACGGAGCTCTTGCCCGAGCTCTGGTCGCCGATGACCGCGATGGCGGGCAGGGCCAGGTCCTGCTCCACGCCCAGGGCCCGCAGGGAGTCGATGAGGTCGATGCAGGGGCGCACCCTCTCCTCGTACTGGCTGTACAGGCTGGTCGTGGGCCCCTGCAAGGGCAGCGGGCTAGGAGGCCGTGGCTCGGGGATGGCCGCTGCCCCGGGACTGGGGGCAGACTGGTGGCGGTGGTGGACCGAGGGGGTGGACAGTGGACGGGGGTGGACGTCGGGGTGGCTGGTTGACAGGGGCATGGATGTCGGGGTGGCTGGTGGACAGGGGCGTGGATGTCGGGGTGGCTGGTGGACAGGGGCGTGGACGGCAGGGTGGCTCCTGGATGTCGGGGTGGGTGGGGGCTCATGAGCCCCGGGAGGCTTTGCTGCTGCTGTTTGCACGGGGGCAGGGGTGGGGGTGCTTGAGGAGCCGGGAGAAGGTGCCAGAGCAGGAAGGAGCGGGGCCTGGGCCTTGGGTGGGCAGATTGTTGGAAATCCCCCAGCGGGGAGCCGGCCCCTGGGGCAGAAGCCCCGACTCCCAGTTGCTGCCCCCCCTGGGCCTGTCCCTGGGGCTCGGGAAAGTGCCCACAGCAGGGGATCCAGCTGTGCGCTTGGGTTGGGCCGACTCGCAGCTTCTGGTACCCTGTGGGGGGCGCCCAAGGCCACTCCCCGCCCTCCTCGAACACCCCCGCCCCAGCCGGCCCCACCTCCTGCGGTTCCATGTTCCCTTCCTGCAGCTGCTCCCAGGAATTCACTTCTCCTGCGGGCGTCAGGGAGCAGAAGGGAGGGCGCCCAGAAGCGCTGAGACCGCTGGTCACGCACCAGCTGCTGCCTGCCCCGGCCGGTGGGCACGCCCAGACTTTCAGAATCCTACAGGGACAGAGGAGGCGTCTGTCCGGGCGTCCTGGCTCGCTCCCTTCAGCCACCCGTCTGCAGCCCCAGGGGAGACCAGTGCCCCGGCCAGCAGCTCTGCCCATGCAGCAGCCCCGATCTGGCCTCCCAGGCCCAGACCTGAGCTCCCGAGGGCCCAGTCCTGTCCCCGCTGGACGTGGGCCACGAGGCAGGCACTGGTCTGCGGCTGGACCCCACCCGCTCGGCATGAGTGCAGGCCGGGGGCGGACGGTGTTGCCGCCCTCGGGCAGGACGGTGCCGGTGGCCTCGCTGGGACTCGGCTTGGGCAGGTGGAGGACTGTGAGCACCTGTCACCAGGGGGGCCTGAAGCCAGTGACAGGTGACCTCAGGGGCAGCAGAGAGTGGACACAGAGCCAGCCCGGAGAGGCAGGGAGGGCGTGACCCCACACTGGCCAACACCGCGGAAGCCAGAGCCCCCGGGGTGCAGAGACGGTCGTGGACACCCTGTCGGCCTGCGGGCCCCCGCCTGCCTCGGCCGTGTGCTCCAGAGCCCCCGGGGTGCAGAGACAGTCGTGGACACCCCGTCGGCCTGCGGGCCCCCGCCTGCCTCGCCATGAGAGGCTCCAGCTCCTCAGTCTCAGGCCGCCGAGCGGGATGACTTGGCCCACGGGCCTTCGAACCTCAGGGGCAACACGGCCCGGCTGTCCCTCCCGGGAGCCGACGTGGACAGGCCCTGCCCCCCTGCTTCTTTGTTCTTAAAAAAATACTGTTTTATGGACCTTCGCTGGTTCACAACACTGCGTATGTTTAGGGGTACGGTTCACGCCTCCCCAGCTGTGTGCGCACCACGCCCATAATCCCGCGGCTGAGGACGGCTGCGGCCGAGCTGTGTCCCCAGAGCTGACGTCCCAGCCCCAAAGGAGCTGTGAGGGCGGCCGGGTCAGGAGTCCCCTCCCCTGCCCCGCTCCGGGAGCCAGAGCCGGGTCAGCCAGACTCCGAGTCTGGGGCAGCAGTGGGGTCTGCGCCTCCGGCCGGCCTCCCTCCCACAGCAACCAGGGCCCGAGAAAGGTGGCCGCACGTCACCCGGCCTGCGCATGGCCAGCGCTGCCTGGCGCTGCCTCTGTGCGGACACGGCCAGCACGGCTGAGTCATGGGACCCCCCCCCGCCCAAGATCAAGGGCACGTCTGAGGCTGGGGCTCACCGCTCCAGGGGGCCAGCCCAGCCCAGGCAGACGGCTCTTCCTGCAGCCGTTTCCTGCTCTTATTCTCTGCTCAGGTTTGTTTGTCCGTGTCGGCCACACCAGGCGGGAGGCCCCGCGTCATCGGGATCTGGACTCCGGAGGCAAGTGGACCCTTCCCATCAGATTTCCCGAACCTTTAGGGGAGCTGGCTTCAGGGGGCTTCCTGTGCTCGGCTGCCCCTTCCCTCCGGGGCTGGTTACCGCGCCACGCCAGGGACTCAGGCGTGCTGGGCTCTCAGCAGACCTGTCCCTCCCGGGGCAGCCCCTTCTGCCCGCTTGGTCCACGTGAGTGTCCTTTATTCTCTTCCACAGTGCGCCTGTCCTTCTGGGACACGACCAACGCTTGTCTCCTGGAGAGCCTCGCCGGGGCCGCAGAAAGGGGAGCCCTGGTGAACCCCCCAGAGGTAACCCAAGGGCCACGCTCCCCAAACCCAGCCACTCCAAAGCCGACTTCAAAGCGGGAAGGCCAACCTTGGCAACCCGCGTGCTCCCACAGGGAATGGACACTAGAAATCTGGGTGCAGCGTTGTGCCCCCACCCCCGCAAAGGCCCCTGGAGCTGGACACCCCCCTGGGCTCCATTCTGACCCCACCAAGCAGTGAGCTCAGTTCGGACCCCATTTCCCATGATGGGCTCAGTCCGATGGGCCCCCACACCCCACGCCCGCAGCCGGTCACCCCAACCCCGCTCTCAGCTGCCAAGACGCCATCCAGGTCAGCTGGGCCTCTGCCCTGCCCGCTGCGGCCTCAGGTCCCACGTGACGCCGCAGCTGGGTGACTGGCAGCCCGGCGCCGGCTCTGAGAGCGCCCCACTCACCAAACCCCAGTTTCTCACAGAGAGAACTCGGAACCAGCCCGGGGAGGTGCAGCCGGGGGTGGCGACCGGCGCCCACGCTCCCTCCGGGCCAGGCCTGGACCTCTGCATGTCCGAGCCGGACCCTTCCGTTTCCTGCAGGCCCCGAGACTTAGACGCTGCCGCAGCCCTGGCCCCTGGCCGCCCAGCCAGCCTCCAGCCCTGGATTTCCTGAGGTGGGGGGCTGAGGCTCCGCCCCCAGATCCCGGGCTGGGGCGAGGGGCAGCCCCGCCCTCTGCTCACCTGGGGCTGAGCCGCAGCCGCCTCATTAGCATAACGAGACACACCTGGCGGCTCAGGCTGCCCCAGGGGATCAGGGGCTGGTGCTGGCAGCAAGCGCCAAACAGCGCATCTCAGCATCTAGCGGCCGCTGCCAGCCCTCCCGCAGACGGACCCCGAGAGGGGCACCCCGAAGCCGCCCCTGTGGGGCCACAAGACTTGGCCAGAGGCAGGAAGGGGGGCGGGCAGTGACCCCCTTTCTAGAAAGTGCCCTGGGCGAGTCTCACAAGGGGACGGAGTCCCGGACTGTTGTGGCCCCTGCCCGGGCACGGCCAAGCTCGAGGTGGGCGCCTCAGGGTGCGGACCCCTCCCGGCCGCGGGCTCCTACCTGCAGGCTCGGGGACCGAGAGCAGAGCAGATGACAAGTCCCGTCCTCGGTTCCCCTTTTATGTGGGCTGTGGGTTACTCCTCCCTATTCTTCCTGGAATCAACAGATGGAGAAATGAAACCAAATCCGGCCACAGAAACGAAACCAGAAAAAAGGACGCAGGAGGGTCCTTGGCCGGACTCACCCGGGGCCTGTCCGGCTGCTGCTCTGGGGCACTGAGCACCCCCCACGGCCAGCCCGCGGGAAGCCCAGGGAGCGGCTCAGGGGCCCGGGAACATGCATTGTGAGCCAGTGGGGCCCCCAGGGCCTTCCTGCCCTCTGTTGTCCACTGTGGGGGGCGCCGCCCTGCCCCCCAAGGAAGTTAAACTCTAGCAGCCAGGGGGCTGCTCACGTGTGTGACCTGCCGCAGCTGGTTCGCCCCAACACAAGGTCTCCCTCTCCCAGGGTCAGCGCTGTGTTCATGGCACCCCGAAATCACCCCCGGGCAATGCGTAGGCCTGCTCAGGATGGCTCTGTAGGGAAATCGTGGCCCCCAAATGTCTCATCGACAGCATTTTTTTAGGTGGATTATTTTTAAGGAACAGTAGAAGGTACTTTTTTGTAGGACGTTGATGTCGTTTTAGAGTCGATGGATTGGAGAGCAGAGCGGGATCCTTGGGTCCACTCTGGGAAAACTCTCCCCAGAGCTCCCCTCGGCAGCACGAGGCGAGTTTCTCCACGGGACAGAGACTCGGTTATACTTAAAGAACAGGTCTGCTAGGGCAAGGAAGTGAAGGGCACTTGTGCAAACACAAGCGGGCAGGAAGAGGTGCCCCGCTGAGGGGCAGGTTTGCTAAGAGAGGCCTGCGTGGTGCAGGTCCCGGGCAGACAGGCAGCCGCTGCCCGCAGAGGGACAGAGCTGGTCAAGGAAAGCACCTGCATGGGCACAGGTGGGCGGAGAGATGGCTGCCCTGAGTTCTTGCCCCGGTGGCACTGACAGAGCCCTCTTTCAGTAGGGAGGGGCTCATCTTTGAGGATGGCTGTCTGCTGGCTAGCTGGAATTAGAAAAGAGACTGGAGATTCTACAATGGGCTCAATCTCCATCTCTTTGCCCCCAGACTGCCGTCTAGCTCCTCCCTATGCTTTGTCACTTAGGAGCTGGCACCCAGGGACTGTGCTCATGGTTATGTCGATTTCTTCTACCCCCACTTCCTTGGGTGGGTCTAGTTCTAATCCTATTTTGCATTGCATCTCCTCCATCAGACGGGATTATGGAAGAGGAAGGCAGCCTTGGAAGTCCACGGCGCCCACACCCCTGTTTGTGTGCCACCTTCTCCCCTGGGACCTGCTTCTCCCTGCCCAACCCCCAGGCCTTTCCTGATGTTTTTATTTTAGCGGAAGGTGCGAGTTCTGGGAGATGATCCCTTTTCCGGGACACGCACACACGTCCAGGGCTGCAGGTTATGGACTGTTCATCTCGCTCCTGCTACCCTGTCTTTAATGGGGTGGGGGGACCTCAGCCAAGGACCTAAGGGGTTGGGGGGGCAGATCTTTCCTCTATGACCTCTGGCCTTGGGGAGCTCTCCCTCTGACAGGGGCAGGCGAGGGTGGGGCCGGCTAGACACCCCCCAGCCCCGCCTGAGATTAGCGCTGCGCGCATCCTGAGCTGCCCGGGTGCCTGGTCACTTCACCTATAAGGCATGCACCCCTGGGGCCCGAAGGCCTCCCGCTCCGGAGCGAAGTGGGGGGCAGGCATCCCCACCCTGAGCGAGCGCCCAGGAGCTGCTGGTGCGAGAGCTGAGGCCGCCCGGCTCGGCCCACGGGCCCAGTCCCCTGCCTCTTAGAACTTTCCAACCAAGGGGAGGCTCACCGAGTGCCCCTTCCTCTCAAGAAGGGGTGTCAGGCTTGGAAGCGGCTCTAAAGACCGGGCTGGGAGGCCTGAGGGGTCAGCCTCGCTCGGTGTCTCCGGCAGCGTCTCTCTCGGGCAGGCGCTGCCGGGCAGGGGATGGCGCAGTCCGCCCCTAGCTCCAGCGGCCTCTCCTGCGGGGACAGGGCTCACTCCCCTTAGGGTGTCATTTCCATAAAACGGGGAGGTTTCATGCTCCCGCCCCAATGAGGGGTGGAGCTGAGCCTGGTGGGGAAGTGGGAGAAAAGTCCGGGGGAGAAGGCCTGGAGGGACTCGGCAGAGAGACGAAGAAATCGCCCCTGGTCCTCAGCGTGGGGCTTGCCCGGGGACTGGGGATGGTGCAGTTTTAGAGCCGACGGATTAGCGAGCGGAGCGGGGTCTTTGGGTTCGCCCTGGGAAGGTTTTCCCCAGAGCTCCCTTCCACGGCCCGCGGCGAGTTTCTCCACGAGGCAAAGACTCAGTGGTAAAGACCAGGTTTATTAGGGAAGGGACAGCGAAGCACAGGGCACTCGCACAGCCACAAGCGGGCAGAAAGGGCCGCCCCCACGTGGGGGCAGGTCGGGCTTTTATCCTCTTATTGCTGTCGGGAGGGGCTCCCCTTCGAGGACGGGAGGAAGGGGAGTCTTCGCTGGCTTGCTAGAAGGAGAAGAGACCTTTATTCTACAGTGGGCTCAATCTCCGCATCTTGCAGTCCAGCGCCTTCCTGTGCTTTGTAACTGAGGTTGGTGCCCAGGGATTGTGCTCACGGTTATGTTACTTCCTTCTTCCCCCACTTCCTCATCTGGTTTTACTCTTGAGTTAGGAAGGGGAGTTTTATCTCCTCCATCAGGGACAGCGAGGAGACAGGAGATGCGGGGGAGCCCTGAGACTCGGTGAGGCCCATGGGGTGGGGGCAGGGCAGCTTCATCTCGACCTGTGCTTTTTGCTCTTTCTGTCCCAGACTCCCTGGCCCCTTCTGCCCCTTTCCTGTGGCCCCTCCAGAAGCTGCCTTAGACTTACGGAAGCTTTGGGGCCTCGCCACCCCACTTTGGGTCAACCCTGTTTGGCTGGGCATTGACCACCGGGGCACAGGTGATGTTGAGTGTTTAGCTGGAAACTCGCCCTTCTCTCTCTGCACGTAGCGAAGCTCTTTCACACTGTGCGGATGCTCAGTCTTTATGGGCTGGATGGCAAAACCCACTTGGAGCGTGCCGGTTTTGGGGTCCCGGGGTGTCCCTCAGTCTGTGGGCTAACACTGTCACTCGCCAATGGAAAGGACAGGGGGTACTGGTGACAAACCCCAGGAGGGCTCCCCAACCTGCTCCCCAGTGCAGGGACTGAGCGGGGAGTGTGATAAGGGCCTTTGGGGTGCAGGAGGAAGTCCTCCACCCCTGGGGGTCTTCAGGGCTGGACGAGCCATCAAAACAGAGAAAAAGCAATCGATTTAACGACGTGTGTGTGTGGAAATTCACAGGGCCGCAGACTCTCAGGGCTGGCGGGCAGGCAGGGCGGCCTGGCCTCAGCTGGAGACCGGGGTGCCAGGAGAGAGAGGGGGGCACTTCCCATCCAGACGAGAAAGGGGCGACCTCCTTGCTCTGGGAGGGGCAGAGCTGCGGAGGGGCCTCCTCGGACTAGGGAAGGGACGCAGGTGAGGACGCTGCACTGCTCTCTCCTCGCCGGCCGTGGCCAGCACTGCTGAGCCGGGCGCTGCCGAGGAGCCGGGCGTCGTGGGGCCTGCTCTGACCTCCGGGCCTTCAGCCGGGCCCCATCCCGCCTCCTCCCCGGGGTCCCGCGGCCTGGGCAGTTCCGAGCGCTGCGCCCAGGTGGGCACCTGTGAGCGGGCAGGGCCGGGTGTGGGGGGGCACTGAGGAGCTCCGGGGGGCAGAGCCGCCAGGTGTGCCGGCTCCCACACCGGTGCCATTAGCGGCGAAACGCACAGGCCCCCGCCTGGAGACCCAAAGTCCGAGGTCAGGGCCGCTGGGGCGCCCCCCGCCCCCGCAGGCTCTGGGGGGCCGTCCCGTGTTCCCCTCCCTGTTGCTGGGGGTGCTGGCAATCTCTGGGGTTCCTTGGCTTGCAGACGCCTCACCCCGCTTCTGTGGTGTCCTCCCCACCTGTCTGTGTCCACTCCCCCTACCGGGACCCCACCTCCGAGGACGCAGCTCCTGCAAGGCCCACACAGGGCCTCTGGGGCTGCGGCCCCCCGGTGCAGAGGGCACCCGCCGCCGAGGGGCCGAGCACAGGGCCCCGCGTCCCTGTCTGGACCCAGCTCGCTTGCCCACGGCCGAGTCCATTCCTGCTCTCCCTGGGGGGCGGGGCGGTCACTCAGTGACCCTCCCGCGCCCCGCTGGGCAAGGGGCCCCCTGTGGGGCTCGCATGTTGCCTGGCAGGGGCAGGGCTTTGGGGGTGTCTGGGTCCCCGCTCCTCCAGCGCCTGGGAGCAGCAGTACGAGCTGCGGGGCGCCCTGTGCCCTGTGGCTTTAAAAACCCTTCTGCTGATAAAGGCGCCTGAGGCTCGTCCCCTCCCAGCCAGCTGGGAAGCCCCCAGCAGCCTGCTCAGGCCCTGCCATCCTGCTCCGGGCTGGGCGGGGGGAGATGAGGCTCCTGGCTTCCTCCAGCCGCACGCCTCCCTCTGGGGTGCCTCTAAGGAGCTGCCCCGAGAGCACACCCTGCCCCCGCAGCCCTCCTCCACACCCTGCTGGACAAAGACCCCCAGGAGTGAAGGCAGAGAGGAGTCTCCCTCCCCACCAGCTGGGGGTCACCTCTGGGGATGCCCAGGCTTATGGGAAGAATGAGCGGGTCAGGGCCCCGGGCTGCAGGTGAGCAGAGCTCTGTCCAGTCCTCGGCCTGCGACTCCTTCTAGCGGGGTTCCTCTGGGGTGACGCAAACAGCTCCCCGTGTGGGCCGGCAGGGGGAGCCCGCGTCTGGGTCTCCGGCTTCACTATGAACACGGGCACCAAAGCGCAGGTTCACACAACCAGCAAATGCGGCAACACCACCAGCCCAGGCGCCTGACGCTGGACAGACTCGGCAGCCCCGCAGTGCGTTTCGTTACAAAAGGCATTTATTAGGGCGGGGCGGTGCTAGCTGGGTCCTCTGGGTATGCAGCCTTCTATCTGTATCTCTGCAGGCCAGCCGGAGTATCTGTTCTTCGAATTGTCGGAGTGGTTGATCTGCGTAAAGGAAAGACACGGGTTATTTGCCAGTGGAGACAGCAGGGAGGTCAGCCCGGGGAGAGCGCCATCCTCCCTCCGCACCTAAAGCCCTTTCAATCTGCTGCTTAGGGGTATTCGAGCCAGAAGCTAACTTCGCTCTAGAACTTTCTGCAGTGGAGTGAATGTGCCACTGTCCACACTGTCGAAGAAAGGAGCCGCCAGTGGCTGCTGCGTCCTTGGAACGTGGCTGTTGGCCCTGAGGGACTGAACTGTAAACTCGACTTCAGTCCCTGAGGATGTGTCCCACCGCTGGGCATGGACCTATGAGTGGTGCTGCTGGGTCACGTGATAACTGAGCTTAGCTTTTGAGGGGGCTGGCAGGGTGTTTTCTAAAGCAACTGTTGGGGTGCATTTGCTCATCAACTTCTCACACCTTCACTGCTGAAGCCAGAACCCCGTGAGTGTCGGGGCATCTCGTGGTGTGCAAATGCATTTTCCCAGGCGTTGGTGATGAGGGTTCCAAGCTCGCTTCTGTCTGTCTTCGTTGGAGAAATGTCTACTCATGTCCTTTGCGCATTTAAAAATGGGGCTGTCTTTTTTATTACTGAGTTATGAGTTCCTCACATAGTCTGGATACTTCTTCATTTGCAAATATTGCTTTGCATACTGTGGGGTTTCTTTTAACTTTCTTCATGGTGTCCTTTGAAGCAGAAGAATTTTTTAATTTTGATTACGCATTCTTTATTTTTCTTCTTTTATTTGTGCTCTGGTGTCATATCTAATAAACCATTGTCTAATTCAAAGGTTTATGCCTGTGTTTTCTTCTGATAAAGTGCTAATAGTTTCAGCACTTACATTTAGTTGTTTGATTCATTTTGAGTTAATTTTTGCATGCGATGTGAGGTAGGGCTCCAAATTCTTTCTTTTGCAGGTTGACTGTCCAGCTGTTGTGCATCATTTGCCGAAAAACTACTCATGCCCTATTAGAGAGACTTGGCATCCTTGCTGAAAATACACTGACCAGAACGTAAGATTTTATTTATGAACTCTCAGTTCTACTCAACTGGTCTCTGTGTCTGGCCTTACGTCAGTCCACACTGCTTGATTACTGTAGCTTTGGACTAAGTTTTGCCATTGGGAAGTTGAGTTTTCCAGCCTAGTACTTTTCAGAGTTATTTTAACTATTTGGGTCCCTTAAATTTCCATATGAACTTTAGGATTATCTTGTCAACTGAAAAAAATCCACTGGGATTCTGATAAGGATTGCATTAAATTTGTAAATCAATCTAGAGAGGATTGATACCTTGATAATATTTAATTTTCTGATGCAAGAACATGAAATAGTGCTTCATTTTTTAGGTCTTCTTAATTTCTTTCAGCAATGTTTTCATTTTTTAGTGTATAAATCTTAAATCTCCCAGATTAAAATCGTTCCGAAGTATTAATATCTTCTTTACGATGTTATTATAAAAGGCATTGCTTTCCGAATTCCCTTTCAAGTAATTAGTTTGATTGTTCATTGTAAGTAAATAGATTTTGTACACTGATCTTGTATTCCTGCAAATATGCTGAACTGGTTTATTAGCGCAAATCATTTTTTAGTGGATTCTTTAAGATACTCAATATACAAAAATGTCATTTGCAAATACAGTTTTATTTCTTCCTTTCCAGTGTGGATGGAGTAATGGCCCTCCCTCCCACCCTCCCTTCCTCTCTCCCTCCTCCCTCCCTCCCTCCCTCCTTCTTTCCCTCCTCCCTCCCTCTCTCCTCCTTTCCTAATAGCCCTGGCTAGAACCTCCAGGACAGGCCTATCTTTCAGGTTCAGTCCCAACCATCACAATAAAGCATAGATTGCAATAAAGCAAGTCCTATGTATTTTTTGGTCTCCAGTGCATATAAAAATTAAGTTTAATAGGACTGTAGTTGATGAAGTGTACAGAAGCATTATATCTAAAAAAAGTACGTCATTATATCTAAAAAACGTATGTCAGAATAGTTAATTTCACCCAGAGTAGAACTTCCAAAATTGAAGTTAATCCTCTCCAGCCCTGCCTCTGCTCATGTTTATGTACTATCCCAAATCCTCTGTTGTCATTTCAGCTGTTGACCGCATCTTGACCAGAAGGAGATTCCACCCCAAGATGCCATTTTTTTGCTCATCCATAATAAGCAAGTCCCCCCCAGTTCTACCATGAAATTGAGGCCAGTCAGCCCCACCTGCAGGCTCCACTTCTAATTCTACTTCTCTAGCTCTTCCCACACCCACACTTCCTTGAACCCCTCAAAGTCATTTATGAGGGTGAGACCAACGTCTTCCAAATTCCTGTTCATGTTGACGTTCTGACCTTCTATGAATACCACTGTCTTAATGGTATCTAGAATCCTTTCCAGAAGGTTTCCAGTCGACTTTGTCTAGACGTCAGAGAAGCCACTGTGGCAGCTACAGCCTTACAAATAGTATTTCTTAAATAACAAGGCTAGAAAGCCAAAGCCACTCCTTGGCCCATGGGCTGCAGGAGGGGGTCAGGAAGCATGGAGACGGCACTCACTTCCCGTCCGTCTCCATCGAAGTTCCTGGGTGACCAGCTGCTCGCTGGCGAACAGCAGCGTTCGAAGGGAACCTTCTTTGCAGTCCGAGAGCGCAGCAGTGGGGTTAAAATACCCGGGAAAGCAGGTCAGACACAGACGCACTGCCATCGGGCTTTGCTGTTCTACTTGCAGAGCACAGACAGGGCAGATTCAGGGCCCGAGGGGCCGGAGAGCCCGCGTGAGCACTAGCGTCGCTAGCCCTTGCCTCACGAGGGCAGCGGCATGAGCCCTCACGAGAGCACCAGCCGCCTTCTGGCACTGGGAAAGCAGCCATTGCCTTCTCCTCGCTAGCTACGAAAGGCCAGACGGCTTCTTTCAAAAGAAGGCTGCTTCGTCTACGCGGGAAATCCGTTGGCGCACAGCCGCTTCCAGCCACGATTTCAGCCGGGTCTCCGGGCCCTGGCAGCAGCTGGCAGCAGCAGCCCAGCACCTTGAGCTGGGATTTTATGGTGTTATGGGGGTGCTTCCCCCTTTAAACCTCATGGACTGAACTTTGGAGCTTCCAACTCTTCTTCTGCAGCTGCCTCACCAATCTCCGGCTTCAGGTAACTAAAGAGAGGCGGGGCTTGGCTGGAGGTGAGGCTCAGGCCTCAGGGGATGCTGCGTGGGGCTGCTCTGAGCTTCTGTCCAGACCTCCCAGGCTCTCTCCAGGTGAGCAACGAGGCTGCTTCACTTTCTTACCGCTGGTGTGCCCCCTGCAGTAGCAGCCCCCTGCAGTAGCAGCCCCCTGCAGTAGCCCCCTGCAGCAGCTTTGCTCATTCACTTCAGGGACTTTTCCTCTGCAGTCACAACCTGGCTTCTGGCCTTCTTTGGCTCTCAACCTGCCTTCCTCACGAGCCGGACCGGGAGACCCAGCTCTTCCTTTCACATGGACACCCAGCTAGAGGGACTGGGCTGAGCCCAGGCAGGTTGGGGCGCAGAGTCACGGCTCCCCTCAACCTTCGCCTCGCGCGGGCAGGGAGAGCCCACCCGAGCTTGCAGGCGCGGCCCCCGCACGCGTCGGGAAGCAGCGCCGAGGCCCACTCACCTTCTCCCTCTCGATGCCTGCGGGGAGTTCAAAGCCTTTGGCCGCAAGAAAGACCCAGCTGGACCGGAAGCGCATGTTCCTGATCTCCTTGCTCCCCAGCGCCTCGATGGCCTTCCTGGCGTCCTCCGTCAGCCTGGGGGCGGGAGAGAGTGAGCGTCCCGGAGATCGGCGGCCCGCGCCTGTCCAGGGGTCTCGGGGATTTTCTTCCCCTGCCGGGGCAACGGAGCCGCGGCCAGAGAGGGCTTGGCCCCGGGAGCAGGCGAAGCCTCCAGGACTCTTCCGCTCAGCGTCGGCCCAGAATCTCTCCCTCGGCTCCGAGAAGCCCGATTGGGGCTGAGCTCGCCTGGTGCTGGGCTGGCTCGGCTCCGGTCCTTCCCGCCTGCTGTTTACTGACCACAGGGTGAGCCGCAGAGGCTGCCGGAAGGGGAAAGCAAACGCCCGGACTCTCCCTTTCGTATTCAGAAGAGGCAGCGTCCGCGAGAAAAGCACCGCCATTGCAAACACAGAGCTGCAGACTCAGGTTTTCCTAAATGACTTCATCCTGAGTCCTTCACGTGGCAGCCAAGCGCTTGTCTAAGACACTTTCTTTTCAAACAGGATCTGACTGCGAGAAGAGCTGGTGGCAGGGCCCTGGGGCCCTCTGCCGTGAGCAGCGGCGGCCACTCGGGCCCTGGGGCTTGTGACGCCGCCCTGGGCCCGCTCGGCGCCTGCCCCTCCCCTGCCCCAGAGCCGCCCGACGTGAGCCGGCTCTGGAGGGACAGAAACAGCCGCAGGGCCAGGCCCGAGCTAAGGGCCAAACTGAGGGAGGCCCGGGCATGCCTAGGGGTCACGTCTCTGTAGGTGCAGTGGCCTTGTCTGTGCACGGCTGTCAATAAAGACAGTGGCTGTCGCCGGTGGACGTGAAAATAAGCTGCAGCTGGACCACAGCGAGGAGGTTGCGGGTGGACGCCGAGGGATGGAGGAGACGCAGGTGCCAGATGGACGAGAGAGTGACAATGATGAATGGATGGTGGACGGATGGGTGGACGGACAGACAGGGCAGACAGAGGCGAGCTCGGCTGTGGGGTCGTGGGCCGTGCAGCCTCAGTGTGGACAAGCACCGGAGCTCCCCGACAATGGCCGGGGGCGTTTCCCGGGAGGGGAGGCTTGGAGAAGGCTGAGCTGGAGCGACTCCTCCCTGTGCAGGGGCCTGGGCACGCCTGTCCGTCCTAACCGCGCTCGGGCTCTGGACGCTGTCTCCGCGCTGCACTGCGCCCCCTGCTGGCTGCCTCAGACACAGACAGGCCTGGTGTGGGGCTCCCGGCCTGCTCCCTGGGGGGTGTGTCCCAGGGGATGCAGAGAGGCCCCGAGAGGCTGCCCCCTGCTCCGCGGTGACCGTGACGGGCACGTACCTGGAGCTGCCGTCATCATGGGTCACCATGAAGATGAGGGACTTGGGGGGCGCGTTCCCGATGAACTTTGTCATCGGTCCAGAGTTATCTGCGGGTCAATGCAAACCAGTTTTAGGGTCTTCTCTGGTCACGGGGCCTCTGCCCCCACCTGCGCTCAGCCTCTCGTCCACCTGACGTGGGTCTCCACTGGGTGGATGGCGCCCAGCCCTGGATGGGCGAGAGGCAGGCTCCCCGCAAAGTGGGTGAGGGGAGCCGGGCGTCCATCAGAGAGGTGCCAGCCTTCAAGCGGGAGCCGGCAGCGCAGAGGGGGCCCCTGCAATTACCCACAAAGTCTGGGACCCGCTGGGCGGTGGCCCCAGGCACCGTGGAGACCTAAGATCCCTGCTGCGTTCCCCTTACCCACCCTGCCATGGACCCTGGGCCCCGGGCCCCTGCAGCAAGGGCCGGCGCCAGGAGTGGACGGGCCCCCGGGGCCCGGGACACGGCAGCAGCCCCCAGCCCCGAACACGGCACACAGACGGAGCCGAAGACGCCCCGTCTCGCCGTCACCGGCACAGCCGCCCAGGGACAGGTGCGGTCAGAGCAAGGCCATTCCCCAGGGACCCTGCGGGCCGGAGCGCCCCTAGGGAGCTGCGCGGAGACCCTTCTGGAACACGCACGTGCGTTCCCGGCCATCTTCTCAGGAGACCGCAAGGAACGCCTGACATTTTTGCGCGCCTGGTTTTGTCTGTCTCTGCGCTTGTGCTCTCGGACCTTAACGGGGGTCTCCTCACCTCCCTCGTACATGTCGAAGTACTGTGTGGCTCTCACGTTCCCCGTCATGTCTGAAAGGAAGAGAAAGAGCCTTGAGAGCACGGTCCAGAAACACAGGGCACCCTGGACTCCGAGGCCCGTCTCTCCAGGACACCCCGAGACAGTGGGGGGCTCTGCCCGCAGACCCCCAGAGCGGGGGCCCTCTGCAGCCCCTGGTCCCCCTCGGGGACTTTGGGTTTCCCACTGGGTCAGCAGCCTGGACGTGGTCTCGGCGCCCTCGCCCGACCCTGGACCAAGCATTCAGCTCGCTGTGGGGGCCGGAGGAAACCCAGGCTGCTCCCCACTGTCTTCCTGCCAGCACCCCCCACAACGGCTTCACCAGGCCACAAAGAGCTTCCCTGGAGGCCCCAGGGGTCGTTGACCAGAGGGGAGAGTTGGCTGGTGGTGGGGCCCCAGGGGTCCTCGTGCCCCCCGCTCCTGTCTGGCCTCCCCCCCTTCTGCTCTCTGTGATTTCTATACTGAGACAACACTGGTTTCTAACACTGCGCGGTGCAGAGGTACTGGCTGTTTCTACAGTCTGTTTCTCATCGGTTTCGGGTTTTACTTTTATTAGGAACTACAAAGAACCAGTAAAGCGAGGCACTGAAAAATAATTTTCATAGATTTCAAAAATTTCAAAAGGAAACCTGGACTAGCTAGTGCACAAGGACAACAGGAACAGCACACACAGCACGGCACATGCGTGCACACGGCACACACAGCATGGCACACACATGCACACAGCACACATAGCACAGCACACACACACCACACACAGCACGGCACACACATGCACACAGCACACAGCACAGCACACGGGTACTCACAGCACACACAGCACAGCACACACACCACACACAGCACGGCACATGTGCACAGAGCACACACAGCATGGCACACGGGTGCTCACAGCACACACAGCACACAGCACAGCACATGGGTGCTCACAGCACACACAGCACAGCACACACACACCACACACAGCACGGCACACACGTGCACATACCATACAGCATGGCACACGTGCACAGAGCACACACAGCACGGCACACGGGTACTCACACCACACGCAGCACGGCACACACACACCACACACAGCACAGCACACACATGCACACAGCACACAGCACGGCACACACATGCACACAGCACACACAGCACGGCACATGTGCACACACCACGCACAGCATGGCACACACGTGCACACAGCACACACAGCACGGCACACATACCACACACAGCACGGCACACGGGTGCTCACAGCACGGTACACATGTGCACACACCACACACGATGCACGCGCACAGACGCACACTGAAGTATCTAAAAATCCGGAGTTTTGGGCCAAGCTCTCAAGGAACCACCAGGCACTCACAGTCGACAACGGCGATGTTTATTCCTCTGGCCACGTTCCTGGTCTTCTCTCCGATGAGCCTGAAATGCACGGGAGCGTTAGTGGGGGGCTCTGGTCGGGCCCGCAGGGTGCTCCCGCTCTGCCTCATGCCGTCACTGCCGGCCCGTCCCCTCGCAGCCCGCAGGCCCTTGGAAGCCGCCGCCCCGTCCTGCGCGGCCGCTCGTGTCCATGGGCTCAGCCCCTCGGGGGCCTGGAGACACCGGGGTCTGCCTTGGACGCCCCTGACACGCCCTTTGCTTAAATGCCTCACTCTCCTGTTTGCACAGTGCATGAAGAAAGCCCAAAGTGATTCTTATCCTTTTTCCTTTAAAGGTCAGGTCCCCTCCCAGCTTCTTGGAGGGTTTTCTCTGTCCTTACATTTTAATGTTTGAATTGACACACTTAGCTGGGCGTATCTTAACCTTCCATGTTGGCCTCTGAGTTTCCAGGATGTATGGTTTTTCTTTTTTTAAGATTTATTTATTTATGCACACAGGGGTGTAGGCCAGAGGTGTGGGGGTGAGAGGACTCCCTAGAGACAGAGTGGGGAGCAGAAAAGGCCGATCCACTGAAACACACTGCTGAGGGGAGCAGCAGGGAGACAGGAGAGGTCTGCTGCGCCCTGGGGCAAGCTCGCTGGCCAGGATCTAACTTGTGCTGCAGTGGCTGTGACAGCTTCACAGTGCTGAGACTTAACCCCTGCGCCGCCAGGGGGGCCCAACAGGACTTTAATGCAACGGTTTATGCTCATCCAACTAGGAACTAGCTGGGTTTACGTTCTGCTGTAACTTCAGCTGTCAGAGACTAAATCTCTCCACTCGATCTTGGGTATTGGTAAAGACTCTTTCTAAAATTAGGTTTGGGGGGCCTCCCTGGTGATGCAAGGGATTGAGTCTCAGCACTAGGAAGCTGTTGCAGCCACAGCAGCCTGAGTTCGATCCCCGGCCAGGGAGCTTCCCACAGGGCGCAGCAGACCTCTCCTGTCTCCCCGCTGCTCCCTCAGCAGTGTATCTCAGTGGATCAGCCTTTCCTGCCCCCTACTCTGTCTCTGGTGAATCCTCTCACCCCCTGAACCTCTGGCCTGCACCCCAGCTCTTACATGCATAAATAAACAAGATAAATCTTTAAAAAATTAGGTTTGAACCTTGTAGTTCATTCAGTTGCAATTCCCTATAATGCTCAAGACCCCCAGTTCTCCCTTGGGAGATGTGAGGCCAGGGGAGCATTTTGCAGTTCTAGCAGGTCTCAGCCTCACTGCGAGCCTCAGCCTGGGGGCCTTCACCTGTGGGCAGACTTTTTTCTTTCATCTCTTAGGTGAGCATGGAAAGCCAGAGGGACCCGGAGTTGGGTGTCCACCCCCCTCCCACCCCCCCTCTCCCCCCGGTTTGTTAGTTTCTGGTAAAATCACATTGGTAAGACTGGTAAGACAGTTTCTCACTGAGGGTGGCTACCTCCTTTTGTATTATGTTTTACTGAGGTAACACAGGCTAACCACGCTGTGTAATGATTTAAGGGACAGATTCACACCTCTTCCAATGTATGTTCACACCACACCCACCACCAAAGTCCCATAATCCTCCACCACGGTCCTCTGGAGACAGGCCCTTGTTAAGGAGGACAGAACACTAAGGACTTATTTTGAAATGGCTCTTGTTTCCTTCCCTCGGCCAGAAACACTCTGAGATTCAGGCGGGGCTCTTGGAGGAAAAACTCAGGAAAGTGTGAGAGCCCCTCATGGCTCAGCCTCTGGGAGTTTTAATCACCCAGCAGTTAGTCACCTTTGCAGGAGGCCTGTGGATCTGCTAATCCTAAGTGGCCTGTCTGGCCACCCTTTATTATCTGCAATTTTGCATTCCTACCCAAGGTCAGAACTGCCTGGTGAATCAGTTACAGGAGCCCAACTCTACTGGGTGCCTTTCATCTTCTAAAGCAGGAAGCCAGAGCACTGTGGGAAGGGCGTGCAGCGAGAGGTATATCCGGGAACGCCCGGGGGCTGATGACAGATGCATAAACTTACTCCTGACTCAGCATCACGAGGTATGACCAGGAACGCCTGGGGAACTGAGGACTGATGTATGACAAAGGACCCCAGAAGCTGACCAATGGAACGCCTTATTCATAAGATTGAAACCTTGGCTGGGGAATCTAAGGCTTGACCTCAATTATAATACCGAGTCATCGAGCAGAGAAGAAACGCCCGGAGAGCAGACCCACACGCCCTGATGCTGCAGATAATAGGACACATTCTCTCCTACTCTCACCCTTTTCCTTTTTATCTTCCTCCCCCTGACAACTGATGCTGTGATTATTCTATCAATAAAAAGGCCGGGAGCTCGCTCCTTGAGCAGCGTCCCGCGTTCTGCAGCCTGCTCCCGACTCCCGACTCCCGTGTCATCAGTGTGGTGCTGTTCCCGACGCAACAGAGTCCCATGGGCCAGTGGCCCCAGGGGGTTTCTGCTCCATGCAAGGGGGTTCTACAGACCCACCTGGCTCTCCAGGGGCCGGGGGGTGGTGCCTGTGCCCTCAATTCTCCTGATGTGTGTTCCTGGTATTACCGTGCGGTTTGGGGCTTCTTTGCTGTGGTTCAATCTAACAGTTGCTTCCCTTGAACTGGCAGTTTTAGCCAGACGCATTTGTTTTGTGCTCCCTGCACATTCCCGTTTACCTCCCCTCTCTCCTTCACTCTGTGCTGTGCACGGTCTGCTTTGTCACAGGTTATCCATTGATTGAGGCATAAACATATTTCATCACAGCATTGCAAAAACGGAAGGACAGAATGTGGAGACCTGTTGTAACACAAAGGAGCTAACTACCTTAATATACGCATCTTAGAAATCAACGAGAAAGATCAATTACAGAAATAAAAATGGGCAAGAGACATGAACAGACAGTCCACAGGAAATACAAAGGCCGTTGGCGTGAAGAAATCGTAAATTCACTCACAGCAAGAGCAAGAAAGTGAAGAGCCAGCCTGAGACGCCGGCGCTCATCTCAGACCAACTGATCTGACCACACGCTGTGCTGGACAGACTGGGGGTGCAGTCACTCCTGAACCCTGAGAGGCCGGTGCCAAGACGGGGTGAAATCACCGGAGGTTTTGTGGGAGGCCAGGAGAGATGATGGGACTGGGGCTGCACGGGTGGGGGTGCCGTGAGACCAGGATGCAGGTCTGATGCCAAGTGCAAGAGGGGAGAGATGCCGTGGGCGCTGCTCGGCAGCCTCAGCAGGACTCAGCCAGGCCGCGGGGCACGCTGGGGCCTGGCCCAGAGCCTGTGTCTGCAGGGACGGCCCTGCCTGGCCCCTCGCGCTGACCACAGTTATCTCACATCTGAACTCACCCAGGTCCCCCAGCTGTTTCCCAGCCTGGCCTGACTTCTGCGTTCACCTCTGCATTGCCCACTTTCGGCAAAGATGCTAAGTCACCTTTGACATCTTGTTACCGTATCTTGACCTTATCCTCCAGCCTCTCCCGTGAGGTCCGCCTTTAACAAGCATCCAGTTAGATCGGTTTAGACAGAATCCCGACCCCTGCTTCCTTCTCTGAGCGACTTTCTCTCCACTCCTCCCCCACCGCGTGGTGACACATTCCCAGGCACCTGCTCCCCGCTGCCAGGCCCCCGCTCATGGCAGGACCAACGTCAGCTTCTCTGGCAGCAGGGCCTGTGCGAGGCCATTCAAAGGCCGGCCCGACCTCATGACTGGCGCCCTTGCGGGAGTTCTGGGCACAGGCCAGGAGGAGACCACGGCCAGCCGGGGACAGCCTGGGACACCCTGAGCTTGGACGTCCCGCTGCCAGGCCTGAGAGAGCTCACTTCTGCCACTCAGCCGCCCCGACGCAGACTCTAGGTGAGGACGGGGCTGGGGCCAGGGCAGGCCTGGCCAGCAAGGGAAGGCGGTGGGAAGCGCCCACAGCAGGGAAATCCCGGCCCCGTGCGAGCCGTGGCTGCCTCGGTCCACCGGGAGTCCACTCGACACAGCCCAGAGAAGACCACCCGGACTCCCCAGGGCGCTGCACTCTCAGCGCTGCGGGACGGACCCTCCCGCCTTTGCCGAGGTCGGGCGTGCGGCCTGCCCCGTGGGCGGCGGCCCCAGAGGACACCCCGCGGCCAGCGCTGCGGGCCCCGTACTCACAGCATGTCCTCGAAGCAGATCTTGGCGAAGTTGTCCCTGCCGCCCCCACTGAGCAGCCGGTAGGCGTAGGTGTTCGGGGCGCACGGAGACCAGTGGTCGCACTTCTGCCTTTTGGGGGCCGGGGCTGTAACGCAAGGGGGAGAGCGGTCACGCCAGGCGGGCGTCAGGGGAGCTCCTGCCTGTGCGTGCACGCGGCCCCCATCGTGTTCCAGGGCCTCCCGCTGGCCGCTCCGAGGGAGGGGCTGGGGAGCCGCCTGCGCCAGGAGCGGCAAACCCGCCCGCACAGCCCGCAGCTGCCGCGGTCGGAACAGATGTGCGGGGGCGAGGGGTCGCCGAGGGCGCGACACTTGCTGGAGTGGGGGCCGCTGCCCGGGCGCCGTCCGAGCTGGCCCGAAGCGACCTGGCGGGGAACAGGCGAGCAACGCCTGTGCGGGCCGGAGGGCGTGGGAGGGCCGGTGCCTGAGGCTGCAGAGGGGTTGGGGTGCAGGCAAGGGCGCAGGAGCCCACCAGGCGAGCCTGAGCGGGCAGGCCCTGTGCGCCCGGCCACTCCTGGTACTGGACCTCCCGCCAGCGACCACACAGGCCGGAGCCACAGACTCAAGGCCCACACAGGACCCCCCACACGCCCCCAAAACACAGACACACACAGGGCCCCCCCCACACGCACACACGCGTCTGCTGACCCACACACCCCTGCTTCACGGGCCCACAAACACACGCGCACCAGCTGACCACAGACCCGCAGAACAGGCCAGCCCAGCGGGCAGACGAGACCCCGCAGCTCCACACCGCGGTCTCCCTGGCTGTCGGCCTCAGAGCGAGCGCCACCCAGCGGTTCTGTCCACTGCGTGTCCACCCGCGCCCAGCGCCACCGAGCACGGACGTGGCCTTGGCTCTCTCCGGGACTGCTGTGGGCTCCCCGGGCAGAGCTCAGGGACAGCGGCTCCGAGAAGCTGGCCCGGTGTTGAAATGTCTCCGGAGCTGAGGCTGCGCCCCGGGGCCTCCCCAGGGGGGCGGGGGCCGGGCCTAGGGAGGTGGTGGGAGGCCAGGCTGTGGGTCAGCGGGGCTGGGCGGGGCCCCCCAGAGTGCCATGGACGAAAGGGCCCGGCCCTTCCTCCGGCTACTCCTGCCCTCCCCCTCCGCACCCCCACCCCCGAAGTGCCCAGCCGCCCGGCCGAGCTCAGCCAGAGCCGCCCTCACCCCATCGGCAGCGCTGCGGGCTGGACGCCGCGGCACCCACCTCTGAGGACCGGCTTCTCCCCGATGGCGCGGAGGGTGTGGGCAGCACTGGACAGGGGCGCGTCCGGGATCAGTTCCGCCAGCAGGTACCCCAAATACCAGGCGCACAGGGAGGCGAAGAAGAAGAGAGTGACCTTCAGGGGGCCTGCGGACGACGGACACGGCTGTGGACACCGAGGCCGGGGCCCCCACCGCAGGCACCCCGCACCCAGGACGGGGGTGTGCCGTGGGTGCCGCCCCGGGGCCACGAGGCAGGTGTGGGGGGCGGCAGGGAAGGCGCGTCTGCCGGTCAGCCTCCCGGGCTGTTGGTCTGGCTCGGGTCCAGCGTCGGGGACTTGTCTGCTCTGTCGCCCAAGCCCCTGGCGGGTGGGCCAAGGGGCCCTCCAGGTTGCGCTGTGCCTCGGTGCTGAGGCCAGGGCCGGGCCCCGAGCAGGCCACCAGCCTGTCCATGGACAAGTCCCGGGCCTGTCCTCACCAGCAGACTGGCCGCGTGCTGGCTGCTGGTCAGCTCTCTAGGTGGACTGGCTCCAGGCAATGGCGGGGGACAGCCCCGTGTCCCCACGGGCCACCCTCAGGCTGCCCTGCAGCCCTTTCTAGTTGTGCCCGGAAAAGCCGCACAGGCCAGGCCGTTCGGAATGACCAGAGCTGCCAGAGCAGGGGCCTCGGGCCCCGCGTGAAGGAGGCGGCGCTCTCCCCGCCACAGGGGACCGGTGTGCGTCACAGGTCCGGCAGAGAACTCCGAGAAGGAAGAAAGAGGACGCGGGGCCAGGGGAGACGGGGAGGGACAGCACCTGACCCCTCCCGGGCTCAGTGTCCACAGCGGCCTCCTCCGAGCTCGGCCTCGCCCCGCCCCGGGGCTCAGGGCAGCTCTGCCGGTCAAGGTCTCCCGAGGCGCCCCGCCTCCAGCCCCAGGCCCCTGGGGGTCAGCCCCTGAGGACACCCCACTCCTGAGGGGCCCCTCATGGCCAGTGTGCACTGACCTGCCGCCCCGCCTCCCCAGGACCCAGCCAGCTCTCCCAGCCCGGCCACGTTCCCGACAAGGACGCCCAGTATCCGCCTGCCCATGGCCCCGGCCTCCCCCGGCTCCTGGACGTCTCCCTCTCCTGCCCACTCCTGCCCACCTCATGGGCGGGCGGGGCAGCGTGGGGGGCTCGGCCTGGACCCCCACGCCGCCTCCCGGCCCTGTGGGTCTACGTCTGAAGTGGACGTCACCCCCTAGGACGTCTCATCTCCGCGCCAGCTCCCGGCCACCCCACAGGCCATCCCACCACTGCCCTCTCCGCTGGCACCGAGCCCTGCGGCCGTGCACCCCGTAGGGGTCTCCTGGCGGCCTCCTACAGCAGCCCCGGTGCTCCCCACTTCCCGGCACAGCTCCTGACCCGGGGCGTTCGCCCACGCCCGGCTCCTGGGCAGCAGACGAGCTGGGGGTCTCGGGGAGCACGACGGGAGGGGCCACGCAGGCGGCCGGAGGCCCCTGGGCCCGGGGGGGGGGGCAGAGCCTGAGCCGTCACGCAACACGACCGGGACCTGCGGGTGCCCTGGCCTCGCCCTCAGCGGCTCCCACCTGCAGACCCGCGTCCTTCCCAATAAAACTGTGACGGCAACAGGGCACAGCACCGGGGGTCCGCGGCCCCTCCGGGGAGGCCCCGAGGAGCGGGTCAGACCACACCCTGCCTTGCCAGGCGCCCGGGCGACCGGCGCCTTCTCCCAGTCTCCCTCCCGGTCCGCGGCCCCCAGCTGGCCCCCCGTCCCCGCCGTGAGCCCTGCCACCTCAGGGGACCCCAGCCAGCTGCCCAGCGGCCCGGAGCTCTGTGCCCTCTTCACCCCGGCACCGGAGGCGCCCCTTTTTGCAGCGACCTTTCCTCCGCCCCTCCTCGGCCCGGGTCACCTGCTGGTGGAACTGGACACTTCTCGAAAATCTGGCCGGCCTGTCTCAAGGTCAGTTTTCCCCAAGCCCCGTGGCCCCTAAGGTCCCCGGGAGCGTTCTCGTCCATCTGCGCTGTCCCTCAGGCCTTCGGAGGGGGTACCCGTTCCCGCTCGGTCCTCTCCGTGTCCAGCGGCGACTTTGCCCGGATGGGGGTGTCTGGCGGGACCTCCGAGCGGCCCCCGGTCGGCAGCGCCTTGCTCACCCCGAGACGCGTCTGAAGTGCCCCCGCGGCGACGCACCTGACCCCGCGGCTGTGCCCGAGCCCTCGGGGTGGCCTCCACGCGGGCACTGCTGGGACCAGGTGGCCGCCGCACTCCGGGACGCAGGGGCTTGTTCGAGCTGGAAAACCCAGCCCAGCGAACAGAAGGGGCTCCGGGCGGGCGGGTGCCCCCTCCCGAGTCCGCCAGCCGCAGGCTGCGCCCTCCCCGTGCTCACCTGGCACGGGGCAGTCCACGCGGCCGGGGACCCGGCCACCCCCAGCCCCGGCCGGGCCCCACCCCGCGGAGCTCGCAGGGCCCGAGCCAGCCCTTCCTGCGCCTCGACCCGGGGTCTGACCGCCGCCCCGAAAGCCATGGGCACCCCCGAGGGCTCGGGCTCGGCCGCACGCGTCCCCTCGGCCGCGGGGTCAGGCGCGTCCCCGCGGGGGCACTTCAGTCGCGTCTCGGGGTGAGCAAGGCGCTGCCAACCGGGGGCCGCTCGGAGGTCCCGCCAGACACCCCCATCCGGGCAAAGGCGCCGCTGGACATGGAGAGGACCGAGGGGGAACGGGCACCCCCTCCAAAGGTCTGAGGGACAGCGCAGATGGACGAGGACGGGTGGGGGCGGCCCCTCCCAGCTGGGGCTGTCAAGGCCGGGCACCCACCCACCTGGGCCCCTGGGGAGGCGACCGGGGTCTGTGCCGCCCCAGCACAGCCACAACCGGGCAAGGGAGGGCGGGCTGGGCGCCGGGGCCGGCGAACACTGCAGCGGCTGCGGAAGCGAGACCTGGGGCCACCAGCCCTGGGTGGGCAGGTCGGCCGCACTGGGACCATCTGCGGTGAGAATCCCAGACCCGCCTGCCAGGGAAGCGCCAGGGGCTGGACAAGGCCTGGACGAGGCAGCAGGTGTCCCCGGCGGCTCGGCCTGAGGTGGGGAGGGAGGCGGCGCCGGAAAAGGGTCTGTGACTCTGGAGGCCCCGGCCCCGGCCCTGGCTGTCCTCGGCTGGTCCCCAGCAGGCACGTGACAGCGTCTGAGCAAAGGCCTTGGGCGGGACGTCTGTGCATTTCCTCCTCGGAGCGCCCCGTCTCCAGCCACATGCTCTGTGCCCGCCCGCAGATTCCTGGGGCGCCAGGCTGATGCTGAACAAAGCCATCCCCAGGCAAGGCTGCAGGAGGGTACAGGCTGCTCTGCACCCCACAAGCCAGGGTCCTCAGGTGGGCGTCCTGGGCCCACTTCCCCTCTTGGTGGGTGAAGACGCCTTCCCAGGGAAGACGGGTCAGCTGCCCGGCCGCCCGGTCCCAGCCGCGGCACCTGCGCTCGACCTGGAGGGCCCGGGGGCCGCCAGGGGTTGAGTCCTGCCCGGGGCATGTCCGCTTTGTGGCTTCAGCTTCTGCTGACCCAGCCTGGGCTCCACGGTGCCCGTCCCGTGGCCGGGGGCTAGCTGGCAGAAGGGCCAGGAAGAGCCACGTCTGGACGCTCGGCCACCTTGCCAGGGAACCAGCCTTGAAAGGTCCGCACGCCGCCGCCCGGTGTGCCGGGGGTGACGGTCTGCCAGCCCAGGCGGCCGCGGGCGGCTCGCTTCCCCCAGGCCATCTGTGGCTACCAGGGGCCAGGCCACGCCTCCCCCGCGTCCAGCATCTGGCTGAGCAGAGGCCCAGGCCCGGGTCTCGGGGGAGCGCTCTCCGGCACACACCGGACAGCACGCAGCGGGGCTGGCCAGGGGCACGCGGCCGAGAGCCACCACGGAGGCACCCGAGCAACAGGAGTGTGCGGGGAGGGCCTGGCGCCTGGGCATTTACAGCGAAGTGACCGGCGAACCTGGACGGTGCCTAGGAGAGGCAGCATGGGAAGACCCCTCTTGGCAGGCTCCGGGAGCGGGCAGGGGAGCGGGCAGGGGAGCCGTCCCTCGGGCCCACACCCCAGCGGGCGGTGGCACACGGCTCTGCAGAAAGCACCCGTAGGACTTCACAAAACCACGCAGGCCCCTGGAGCTGCCCACTCCTGGGGGTGACAGACGGGGCGTCGGCCCTTCCTGGAGGGGGCGCAGCTGGAGAGGGCAGCAGGGCGGTCTCTCCAGGAGACACCTGGGGCGGGAGGGGCGACCGGCGAGAACTCGCCCCTTAGGCACTAGATCGGCCCGCCCGAGAGGAATCCAGGAAGAAGCCGCCCGCCCAGCCGAGGGTGTGCGCCGCCGGCAGTGACCGGCCAGGGGCAGTGAGCCGCCAAGGGGCAGCCGGGAGCTGGAACATGGAGAGATGAAGTGGCCGGTGAAATAGTGGGGTTCTGCCCCTTTCCTCTGTCCTATTTTTTCCAAGTCTTCTGCAGTTTCCAGCAATTTGATAACTGGAAAAAGCGAAGCCGCTTTCTCCGGACAGAGGCCACGCAGCGCTGGGGCCAGCTGCCCGGGGACGCCCCCTCTGGGGCGGGGCGCCGACCCCTTCCCGTTCCCAGTCTCCTGGTTGCTCAGCGGGGCGGGGTCTCTGACCCTGGGCCCCGGAGTCCACACCGGCCCTACCCTACAGGCGGCAGCCGGAGAGCCGCTCCGGGCGGGAGGACCCCGCCGCCATGCGCTGCTCCCCTCCCCTTGGAGCCGGCTGGGTCCCGCGCGCTCACCCAGCACCTGCTTTCCAGGCGAAGCCGCACTCACTGGGCCGGCCCGGCTGGGCGCAGCCCTGGCTCGGGGCGGCTCGGCAGGCGCGCCCTGGGTCAGAGCAGGGGTCAGCCAGAAGACCCCGCCCGGCCCCCGGCTGCCCCTCCAGGCTCGGCAAGGAGCGTCCCAGGAAGGGCGCCCGCCCCTTCCTCCCCCGGGGAGGGGTCGCACTCACCGGCAGCCCCGGGCCCCCAGGGGCGCATCATGCAGGTGGAGCCTGCCTCCTGGCCTGGGCCGCAGAACCTGGCGGTTGGGGTGGCCCGACACGCCCTGCGGAGGCGACGGCCTGGGCGGCCTGGGCGGTGGGCGGAGCCGCCGGGGAGGCGCCGGGGCAGGTGCGGGAGGACCCCGGCCCCGCCCAGGGCGCCCCTGCAGGAGCGCTCGCTCTCGCACTTGCGGGGCACAGCCAACTCACGGAGGGAGCCCGCGGGTGTCTTCTGAGGGGGACGCTGTGCGCCTTGAAGTTTCCCACCCCAGCTTAATGCTGCACAGAGGAAAACGGCCACAGTGACGGGCGCATGTGGCTCCCTGCACGGTCGGGGTGCAGCCGCTTCCCGCACGCGCTCTGCCTCCCAGTCAGCCGCCACGTGGCCCCGCCCGCCCTCCTGAGGTTGACTGGGGAACTTGGGGGGGGCCAGGCCCCCCGCCCCAGGTCCCAGGCCCAGGTGTGCAGGCTCTCCCGAGCCCAGCGCTGTTTCCCAGGCCAGCGGCTACCAGGTGGGGTGAGGCAGGTGTGTGAAGAAAGCTCCCCAAGAGGCACCAGCTCCAAACAGGGGCCTCTGGCCCCCACACCCATCCCTGCAGCTGCCCCTGGACGCTGGCGGCCCCGTGGCCTCAGGTCACCACAGGCAGGTAACTTGAGGGAGAAGAGGCTCAAGGGAGGCAGGGCCTGGTCCGCAGCCGGGAAAGAAACCCCTCTCTCCCTCCCCCCCAGCGAGGCGTGAGCGCCCCTGCCCAGCCTGGGCATGTCCTGGGGTGTCACCAAGGCCCTGGCCGTGATGGCCCTTGCCTCTCGAGAGGCCGACTCCGCCGGGCAGCCTGGGACACAGGTGGGCAGTGTGGCCTGAGTCCTCCGGGTTGCCTCCCTTGGCTGTGCCCCAAATCTAAGGGGCCAGAAGACAGGGGTCTCGGCTAGGGACCCCGCCCCAGCCGGGAGCACTGAGGTCTGTGGGAGGCCCTGCCGGGCCCTCTCCCCAGCGGCGGAGCAACACTCCCTGCTCCTGCCACCCCGACAATCACGCAGCAGGGGGTCAGCTCCCCAGAGCGTCTCGGGCCCCTGGATCAGCGGCCTCACCTGTCTCCACTACGCCGGACGGGGGGCCAGGGCTTCCGGTGTCGCTTGCTTTCAGCCTTTCAAGTGGCGGTGAAAAGCACACACGGCATGAGAGCCACCCTCTCTTGCCAAAGTAAAAAGATTCGCATCTTTGGGCGGTCCGGTAGCTAAACAGCCCGCACAGCCGCTCAGCAGGTCCCAAGAACGTCTCGTCGTGCAAAACCAGAATGCGGCTGCTCAGCAGCGCCCCTCTCCTTCCCAGCTCCTGGCGGCCAGCATCTCATGGCTCCCAGACTGGACTCTGTCCTTCTAGGACCACTGCCCACTTCATGGGACGCCCTCCAGGTCACCGGGCGGGGCTTCAGTCCGTCTCAAGGCGGAATGATGTTCCACTCGACGGACGCACCCCGCTTTCCTTGTCGATTCTGTGGGACTCTGGGTCGCTTCCAGCTCTTGACGACGCTGTCAGGCTGCTCCAAATGTGGGTGTATAGTTTATCCAGACCTGTGGGTCTGCCAGAATACAAAAGCTTCGTAACACTTCTTGTGCCGGCCATTTTCTGTGCCACCGCATGAATGGTAGAAGCATTCAATAAAACACACACAGCTCCTGAACTACTGGATATATTTTAATGAAATTTTAAATGCATAGAGATTAAAGCTTCTAGACTGAGGACGATCCAAGAAATAGCTCCTAATAGTTCCAAATAAATCCACTGTGGCGTGAAAAACCGGGGACTAGATGAACACGTGACTACGTGAGAGGAGCAGAAAGTGCTAAGTCGCCATTCTGGCTCGGCAGCGCAGCTTTATCAATGCAGAGCCCAGTTAGGCCAAGTCAATCAACCAACCACTGACACCACAAAGGCGCCTCTTAAGTTAAACGACAGCAGGATGCTTAAATCTCCTAGGACGTGAGTATGTACTAGGAGGCATGTTGACTGATGTGTATCTCTAAGTCCCAGAGAGTTTCAGCAAGATGCACTGTTTGATAAGACTGGTGCCTAATGTGAAGGCTGGGTCATCCGACTTTAACCTGTGGGCCATAAAACTATGGGCCATAAAACTGGGCTATAAATTCAACTCAGATTAGCAGACTCTGCTCCCCAAAAGCAAAAGTTTAG
>PVIJ01011451.1:0-15655 GCA_004024925.1 Scalopus aquaticus
CTCTTCTTTGTAATTCCTGCTTCTGTTTGCCACCCCCTAAAGGGACCAGGACACAAGGCCATGGAATCTTCCAGATAGATCTTAAAGGCCTTGCTTTTCATGTTAAAAGGTTCATTAGATCTCCTTTCCACCAATCCCCTTATAAGTTTAGCATCTCTCAGTTGAGAAAACGCATAACAATGAAAAGTTACTGTGAATGCGGTAATGCTTTCAAATGAACGTATTTTATTCATCCTAGCCAGCGCCAGGAGTACTGAAACATATATCTGAGAGACATGTAATTGATTCTGATTTCAGGCAATATTTTGCACCTTTCATAGATTCAGAGCCTACTGCCCTGATCCCCTCTTCTTGCTGGAGTTCTGGGGCTGCCCAGGACGCTCTGCTTGGGGATCAGCACCGGGAACAGAACCGGGGTCTCCAAGTGGGGGCTGGAGCCGCACTAGGTCGTCTGTATGTGTATCATCTGCCAGAAATGCTCATGTTCGTCCTCCTGCGACCTCTGGCCAGAATCTACGCCTGACAAGATCCCCAGGTGACGCCTGTGCTTGAGGCCATTTCTGGAGACTGGTTTAATGACGGCCGCTGGGGCTGCCCTGCTAGTCCGTCAACCAGTCCTCGCCGAGCGCGCAGCTCGGAACCGGCCACCGGGGCGGGAACCCCGGCTCTGCCCCCAGGCCATGCACACTGATGGCGCCCTTTCCAGTGGCAGATCTGGGGTGGACGCTGAAAGTATAGCGGAGGGCAAACCCCCTCCAGGTCCTGTTCTCAGGCATGCAGGGGGGGCAGGGCAGAAGTAGGCCCACCCCCTTGCTCATTCCATTCATCTAGAAGCTTCTGTTCGAGGAGCGCCTGCTCAGTGCCGGGATCTTCTGCGCACGGAGCATGGGAGCGTGGACACTGCCACGTGACCACGTGGAAGTCAAGGAGGGCTTCCCTGAGGAAGCGGCACCCGGGTAGGGACGAGAGGTGCCCTCGCGGGCACTGAGGGGCGTGAGGTGGGCAGGCAGACATTTAGCAGCAGCGGGGTCGAGTGTGGCTGAAAGACGACGACGCTGAAGCTGAGAAATCCCGCGGGATCTAGCCGGGAGGTCACCGCTAACCTCCGTGGGGGCTTGTCTGTGAGGACGGGCTGCAGCCGGGTCGGAGGGGGTGGGAAGGAAAGGGTGACACAGAGGCTTTGGGGCAGTTGGCCCGGGGGCGCGGGAGCAGGGTGGGGAGCGAAGCCAGCTGCGTTCACTGCGGGGCTGGGGGGACGCTGCTTTGACCCTGCGTGACCTTGGCCATTGCTCTCTCGGAGCCGGTTTCTTCTCTCCCGGCAAAATGGGCATGACGATAGTTACACAATAAAAGCCGAACCCGCCGCATTCTAGCGCTTTGGAACTCCCGGTTGGAATTCCCCGCGGAGGTGAGGTGCTTCTCCTGGGGCAACATCAGGGTCATCAATGAGAGGGCTGGAGACCGGGCTCCGCGGTGTGGACAGACGGGCTGCCGGGACCCAGGGAGGAGGCAGCCACCACTCTGGAGAGGACAAAGAGAGAGAGAGGCCAAGGCTCTGAGATGAGTGCAGGGAACCCCCACACCCCAAGACCCCTGGCGCCTGCTCTGCTCACTAGCACCATGCAGGGGGGGGTCTTCTCTGGGATCCCCATGTGTGGTCTGAGGAGAATCACCCCCAGACCGCTTGGGGTGCGGGAAGCAAGAGCCCAGAAAGAGAGATCGAGCCCGCGTCCCAGGCATCCTCAGGCATCCTGGGCTCAGAGGGGTGGAGGAAGCTGAGGTTCAGGCCAAGGTTTGCCAAGACGGCGGCTAATGTGGGCTTGGGTACACCGAGTGGAGAGGCCAGGCTGCCCAAAGCTCCGTTACAGGAAGACATGGAGCCACCTTGCTTTCTCCACTCATTCCTCTCCAAGCTCAATGGCACAGCAGCCCTACTGTGCGCCTTGTGCCCTGCTGTGGGCCACAACCTAGAGATACATGGATCCTTGTGGAAAGGATCTGCTATCATAGTGGAGGGCGACAGACAGTCCAGATTATTCCCTATGATGAGATCAAGGGAGAGAAGCTGATCAGGGAAGACTCATCTAGGTGTCTTGTTAGCGGAGGGACAGAGAGTGGCCGTGTTTGCCAGGGTGGGGGTCATCTCAGTGGGGTGGTCGTGGAGGTCTGGGCAGGGTGGTCTTTGGCCCTCTGCAGCAGGCAACAGGCGGGGGAGGAGATCTAGGGGAAGAACATTCCGGAGTAAGGGACTATAGCAAAGGGACTTGCATATAGCTGGGAAGATGAGACTCAGAGGTGAAATCCTTAAACAGAGTGGCTCCTGAATTCAGCAGGTGGCTTGTGGCTGAAGCGTTTTTGCTACAGATGAATTGGGCTTGGTGTTCTGAGGTCCCTTCAGCTGGGACACTGAGCTGACTGTGGCCGCTGAGTTTATGCATGTGGAGGGAGGGTGGGGAGTGCTCGGGCAGAGAAAATGGTGAGGCGACCAGGACACAGAGACGAGTATGGACACATGGCTTGGATGACAGCTCATCCTGAAGAAGAGCACACGCATCACCTCCTCCGAGAAGCCTTCCCTCACTTCCCTCTCTCTCCCAAGATCTGCAGGGCCTCTTCCAGGTTGGAGCTGGGGTGTGGACCAGTGGAGCTGACTGTGCTGTGTTCTGGGGTTTTTAGGAGAACTGGGACAAGGAGATCAAAGAACCAAGACTCCAGTAGCCAGTGCTGGTGAGGGGGCGTGCTCTATTCCTGAGCAGAGAGAAGAAAGAATGAAAGTGGCGAGAACCTCATGGAGAATAGACGAAGTTTATCTCAGGATCCCCTGCTCATCTTACCATCTTCTTTTTACCCCCCTGGAGAGTGATTTGTAACTGATGTTCTGGAGACTGGAATTTGAATAATAACATCGAAGCAGGTTAGTCCAATGGCCATTAGCATACATTAGTGTCAGCCCTGGGGGTCTTTAGCAGAACCCGGGATTTGTATACCAACAGTGGATGGTGGTAAAACGCCAGGTGAACAGAGCCAGGCTGTTATCACGTAAGGTTTGATTCATCGGAGCTATAAAATAATGGTAATGATGATGATGTGCCTACATTGTTGGAACACATTAAAATCAGATTAATTAGTTAATTTAATATAACAATACCCATTAAGATCATTAGAAATATCTCAACTCGACTTAGTATCCCAGCTGGAAACTCCTTCTAGCTTTTCTCAGGATGGTCTAATTCAGATTGGCTGCATTGAACAGCCTGATTTGTAGAGTGGAATTTGAAGGCCTTCATTTAGTAAGCATTTATTGAGCGCCTACTGGATGCCACACCCTCCACAGGGCCTGGGGATGGACAGAGAAAGGAGACAGGTCCCTTGTCTTGAGGAGACAGGCCTGGGTGTTTCTTCATGGTCCAGGGTGGCCCAAGTGCTGGGGACTCAGGAGGAAAGGAGAGTTTGTTCCAGGGCCCCGGAGCCTGAGGCCCCGAGGCTGTTGAAAACCATTGTTAACACCCATTGGCACTGTTTGGAATGACTGTGGAAACATGGCTAAAATAACCCTGAAATCCAAGTGTGTCCTCTCGTGTTTGCCACGAGGCATGGAAATCAGATACATGTGGTGACGGGGTGAGCTACAGTTTGCAACTCGATTTCATTGCTTTCGCCGTCCTCAAAGCACCACAAGTTAGGTTCAGACCCTGAACTTTCCCTTGTTGAGTAAATGCCAAGGTGACCCCCGAGGCAGCCCCCTCTCTAGAGCGGGTATGTTGAGAAAGCGATGGATAAGCGCATGAGGCTCCTTCCAACCAAGGTCTGGTTAACTCTGTTTTGCTTCTGGGTCTTTGTACTTATTTATTTTCATATTTGCACCCACCTCCATTCTGCCAGATGTGAGCGGTGAGGCTTCTAGACCAGGGAATGGCTGGTGCAAAGGCCCTGGGGTTGGAAGGGGCTGGCACGCCCTGGACCTGTTGGGGGTCAGTGTTGCTGAGCTCTGCCAAGGCAGAGACTGACTCAACGTGAGGCCAGAGAGGAGCCGTGAGCAAAGCTTCCACCTCATTCCACCTCATTCTGGAAGGTCCTGAAGGGTTTTCAGCCAGGCCACGACAGGAGGTCACTGGCAAACCAGAGGCACTTTCAAAACTAGCCTCTGCTTTGCTGAGCGAACAGGGAGTGGAGGCAGATGTCCAGGCCAGCGCTGGACGTGAGGCTTCACGGGATGAGGAAACATGCTTGTGAGGCCCACAGTGCAGCCACTTGTCACTCGTGGCTCTTGGGCGCCTGACGTGTGGCCGAGGGCGAGCGACTTCCTGCCAGCATAGGTCTGAGCCCTTCTCCATAAGTGGCAGAAGTTGGGATCCACAAGTTCCGCTTGCCACATCAACTTTTGACCTTATCCCTAATTTCATGAGGGCACATTTTGAGGAGCCCAATTGCTGAGTCCATGGGAACACATACTGCCAAGATTTTTGATTCATATTTTCCAATTACTTTCCAGAAAAAGTCTCCCAGCTTCTTCTCCCACTGCAGGGAGTGAGAGAGGACCAGCGCCTTAGCCTTACTGACACAGCCTTTAGCTTCCTCCAGAACTGGGGGTGGGGTGGAAGCCCGGGGTGGGGGGGCTGACTTTAAAGAGCCTGTACCTCCATCTGGTCCCCTCCCCCATATCACCTTTCCTACCCTCGACCCTCCCTAGGGAGCACGTTTCAACCCACAAATTCATTTCACATTTTTTTAGAATTCAAAAAAACCCCCTCCACGCTTTCTTGGATTCCAGGGCACAAGTCAGCCCTCTGCTGGGCACACACATCCCTGGCAGAGGAAGAGCCAGCTTGCCTTTCTCTAGACCCCTTTGTGGCTCCGTCACATCATATCATTTCTCATTATTTTTCAATTAATAACCCCAATCCTCTGGATTATAGTTTCTCATTTGCCAGGATTCTTAGGAGCGAAAATGCTAACAATAATGATAAATATTTGCCGCCTAGAGCCTCTGCTCTGCCCACCAAGTGTAATTAAAAAGCCAGCCAAATGGGCAAATAAAAAGCCTGGGTGCCCCCTCTGGCTGACGAGAGGACACTGGAGGACCATGGACCCCAAATAGGCTATTAATGCTGGGCCACAGCCACCAGCAACTATGGAGCAAAACAAATGAAGCTCAACTGCAAAGGGAGAAGCCTAATAAATCTCCCCCAAAGTGCTTTCACTTCAGGCTCTGAGCTGTAATTAGGGGTGGGGGCAGGAGCCAGGCACAGAAGATCGTGTTCCCCCTTTGCCCTGCTTTGAGTGTTGGCTCCTGCCGCCCCTCCAGGAACAGACCCCACGCCCAGCTGCCTCCCTGCCCACTTCTGACCCCCACCCGAGCTGCCTTTTGGGGTGCTAGGACAGCTCCTGCCCTCATCCCCAGTTCACAAGTGCAAGCTCTTCCCTCCGCCCTCACATCTTCCTCCGACCTGGCTTCCTTGGGCCTTTGCACCCACGTTTCCCTCCCTCTCCCGACACCTGACACCTGTGCCTTCTCTCACCTTCTCTGCCCCTCCCCTCTTGGCAAAGCAGGTCCCCAAAGTCAGCCTCTGCCTGCAGCCTTTCCTCTGCCTCGTGCTCCTTGCAGATTGCGCTTTCCTTCATAGGTGCCCCTCTGGGTCTCGAGGAGCTGAATTCACACGCATTCTCTGTCCTCCGACACCCCGGCTGACCCTAGGCTAGTCATACCCCGCCTTGGGTCTTCAGTGTCCCCATCCATAGAAAGGCACTTCTTCAAGGAGGTATTCTGAGGCTTAAATATCCTGAGGTTTTAAAGAGGTCTCTGCAGGGGCCCCTAGCACAGGCACGGGTGTAGGGAAGGCCCAACGAACGTGAACTGGGCAACCCTCGCGTCGTGCACTACCTCAGTGTGGACACGCAGTTGGCGTGGAATGTCCTCCATGTTACACTGGCTGTGTTCTTTGTCCTTTAAGTGCGTCATCCCATCAGACAAGAGCCAGCCCGCCAAGCTCTGATGCGAAGGAGGACACGGGAGCGTCACGCTTCTCCTCCCTCCTGGTCCCCGGGAAGCTTCCTCACCTCGCTTCCCGCTGGCTGGGACTCCTAGACAGTGACTGGCGAAGGCAGGAACCCAGGCTACTTGCTTCTGGTCTTCAGGCCTGGTTTTGGTGTAACGCTTTCCCCATGAGCCCTCAGAGAATAAAAATAGTTCTATTTCCACAGTCCTGTGGTCTGAGCTCATTCTGGGGATTGGTCTCCCCAGCACACACACTGTCCTAAAACGCGGGGTTCCCCACTCTCCACCTGCCTCCTGCAATTGACTCATGGGGTCTTTCCACCTTGGCTAAAAGAGTGGAACACAATCTCTGTTTCCAAAATAGGGTATTTTTCATGCAGGTTGCAAAACTGGATGTGAAGAAAGAACCAGTCTTGTTAGAACATTTCAACTCTCTCTGTGTAGGTCACAAACCGTCTGGAAGGACCTATACAGACACGTTAGTGATGCTTATGGTTTTTCCTGGGTGATGGGCCAAAGAGGGATTTTGTGTTCCTTCTTTGTGCGTCTGTGTCTTTTCTGATTCATTTACAACGAGCATATATTTCTTCTGTCTCAACTAAATAAACAAAGAAAAGCACCTCGGGTTCTCTGAGCCCTCGTTTGCATGCATTTGCATGTCTTCTCAGCTGCCATCCATCACAGCTGTCCAGCGTCAGCCTCCAAGAACTGAGAGGTCCTGCACGCCCCTCTGTGGGCCTGGGGACACCGTGGCCCTCGCCCACCCCTCCTTAGGAGGACCCTGTGCTCCCACCCCACACCCAGCCCCCCTCCCCCACCAAGTGCTCTTCTTGTCAGCCAGAGGCAGCAGCAGCATTGTCATATTCCCAGCCCCGAAGGCATCTTGCTTCCTGCCCTAGGCAGGATTTCCATGTCATTCTCACTGCTCTGACCTTCCATGCTGGATTTTCCTTTCTTTCTCCTTTTCCTGGCGTTGCGCTTCTCCCCTCCCACTCCCCTGGCTGTAACTGTCTGAGCCAGGCAGCTGAGCTGTCTCCTGCTTGCCTCCTGTTTTTGTACCTTGTTAAACAGGCCCACGCGGCGTGTCTCTCTCCCGCCTTGGTGCGCCCCGTCGAGCGTGAGACAGCAGGAGAGCAGAGCCCGGGGTGGCGGCCACATCCGCTCTGCTGGGGTCTGATCACTCTCCGTGGGAAAAGCGACAGGTCCAAGACAGGCAGGTTTGAACTGCAGGGGTCCAATGCGTGGCTCCTCATTGGTGACGATGGAAACATAACCCACAGGACATCAGTCCAGCACCATAAACCTACGTCCCCTTCCTGGGGTTTGCTTGATAGCTTTTCTCTAGCTTACTTTATTGTCCGCAAATCATATGGAATACATACAAAAAACGAACGTTAATCTTCTTGTGTTCTCCTTGGGGCTTCCTGTCGACTGCAGGCGATGAGTAGTTAAGCTTTTGGAGGAGTTGAAAGTATATCCATGGATCTTCAACTGCGCGGGGGTAAAGGGGGTTAGCGCCCCTAATTCCTGTGTTGTTCAGGGTCGATTGTAACCCTCCCCCACTCACACACACCTGCCCAGGACTGTAGGCTCCGGGGCCTTGCCGTCTAACCGAGGCGCTGCTCTTGGGTTGGCTGCACAAGACTTGTCTCTTGCCCTGCTGATGCCAGGTGGGGCGGGCATCGAGGGCTGGGAGGTCCCTGGAGCACAGAATCCCCAGGTGTGTGCTATGGGTTTCCATGACAACGCCACCAGCAGGTCACAGCGTGGACATGGGTTGTGTGCACCGTAGAAGTGGCCATGTTTAACCTAACACGGTGGCCACTGGGTTACCCCGACACCTCGCTTCCTCCGCCCAGATCCTCTTCCCCACGTACGACTGTGTCATCTGGGTCCTCAGGATCAAACCAGCCAGCGTCCAGGCGTCCATGCAAGTGACATGAGCGCTCGCTTAGCCCCGCCGCCTGGGGAGCTGGGCTCACATTGTTTTATGGCTTGATGCTTCCGCCGAGCCTGGAAGGGGGCAGGAGAGGGTGGCCACGGGGGCTGCAGACGCAGTTATTATTTCATCCGTCGTGGCTGAGCACCACTCCATGTTTTACCTCCATCCCAAAGGTTTAGACACCTTCCTGGGACTTTGCTGGTGGGGGTGATAGCAGTTGCAGACATTTTTGTGGAAGTCCCTCCCTCGGCCTGAGTGCCCCCCTCTCCAGAGCTTAATCCCCTTTCTGGACACCTGCTGTAGCGCGTCTTCCTGGGCTGGCAGAGGTTATCACATTCTTCACTGCTGTGGCCGGACTCCCCACCTGCCCCGCTGGGATGTGAAGTTTGCCCCCCTCGCTATTGCTCAGGGGTGGAAGGAGAGCCCTGAGCTGGAGAGGGAAAGCTGGGGTGTGGGGGAAGCGAGGCCGAGACTGAGGGGTGGGCACTCTGGGTCCAGGTCAGGGAGCTGGCAGGGTCTCTCTCTTCCTGCAGTATGTGAGGAGAACACGGGGGCTGCCCGCCCACTCGGAGGTTTCTCCTGGGTCTCATGGGCATTTGCTGCTGGAGTTGCTGGTCTGGCTGACCAGACTGTACGCCCCGAGGGGGGCTTTGTGGTCTTTATGTCTTGCGTGTCCAGCACCTGCGGGCACCAAGCAGATCACAGACACTTGGGCTGGCCATTATGGCGAGGCTGGCAGAGAAGATGGGACTGTGGGGGCGGAAGGCAGGCTGCCCTGTGGGGATCCTCAGGTAGGCTTTGGAGGGGCTCACCCAGGCGTATACACGCACACGCACAGTTACAGTCCCACGCCACACCCACTGCTGGCACACACAGCTGCACACACGTGCACACAGATCACATGCACACACATGCACACACCCCATATGCAGGTTTGGGGGTCTTTGACTCTCCCCCCAAGGCTCCTCAGGCCCTCTGGTATTTGAAGGGTGAGAGAAATTAATTGTAGACCTGTCAGCCTCCCCTCAAGGCCGAGGTCCCGCTGATGGCTCAGCATCCCAGCTCGCCCTCTCATTTTCGCTTTCTGGGGGGAAGGATGGCCTCCCAGGAAGTCTCCAAGGTTGGAAATTGATTTCTCGGTTTCCAGTGCATTTGGCTTTTCGTCCAGGGCATGGGGAACGCAGCGCTGCCCTCACTGGCCCTCAGCTGGAACCTGAGAGCAGCTTGCTGGGCTTCCCGCCGTCTGCGCCCCAGGAAGCTGGCTTTGGGGCGTCGGGATCTGCTGGGTTCTTGTTTGGTTTTCTCCTCACGCACAGGCAGGAGGGCTGGTGACTGCGTTTTTGCGCTGGAAAGCCTCTGCTCTGGGAGGGGCTCGGTTCACCCTCATTTTTTTGCAAATAACTCATGATGCTCCCACCTGGAACCTGAGAAGTGGACCCCACAAAAGAGCCTGGGTTTCCCCACTGCCCAGCATACCCCTTCCAAGTGACCCCGCAAGCCCAGCTCTCCACCTGCGGAGCCTGGGGGTCTCTGTGTGGGTGAGGGGCAGGTCTCTTGCTAGTTTGAGCGTCTGGGGTGGTGGGTAAGACCAGCCTGCAGGAGCACCCCCAGGCTGGCCCGACTCGCCCCTCCTGAGCCTCCTCTGTCTTCCCGCACGGATGCTCCTGGGGACTTGTCTCAGCTCCAGCCCGGCTCTGGCCGAGCGCTGCTCTTCTCCCCTCGCACACCTGCTGTTTCCCCTGCCCTCTCCCGTTTAAAAGGAAAACCTACGTGACTTCCGGAAAGGCGAGAGCCCCAGGCTGCGTCAGTGACGTCTCCGCTTGCTGCTGGCCCAGGCCTAACTCCCGGCCTGCCTGGTGCTGCCCGCTGCCCCGTGCCCCCCGAATCCACAGGTGAAGACCGTGACCCCGGGGCTTCTGAAGTGGTTGTTTTTGGAGGGAGGGCCTTAAAGACATGAGCCAGTTCAAATCTGCTGGTGTCCCTAAAGAGGCACCCACAGGTGCACGAGAGACCTGTGGGCACCCAGGGTGGGTGCAGCTGTGCAAAGGCAGAGGCCGAGGACAAACCAACTTGCCAATACCTTGATCCTGGGTGTGCAGCCTCAGCTAAGGGGAGGGACCACCTCCCTGCTGTCCAAGCCCCCCGGTCCGTGGTGCTTTGCTCCGGCAGCCCGAGCTGACTGAGGCCCCAAGAAAAGGCTCCTTCTGCCAAACTGCCATGCTCACAGCAGGGGTGACAGTGGGGCACCCGTTAGGAGCATCAGACCCAGCTGTGCTGCTCGCGGCGTGTGGGCCTGGGCAACCTCAGTTCACTCATCTATAAAGCACAACGAGGACGTCCCTCCCAGGCTGGCCGGGGGGTGCGGGGTGTGGAGAATCAGAAAACACCTGGGATCTTGCCAGCACTCGGCAGCTCCAGCCCCCGCTGTGTGTTAGCAGGTACCAGCAGGTTCTGAAAGCTTAGGCTGGAGGCCCTTCCTCCCCCGGGTCGCCCCACTCCCAGGCGAGCCTTCCTAAAGGCCCGAGGAACAAGAAGGTGAAGGTGAGGCCCTGGTCAGGATGGCCTAGGGGCTGGGTGAGCACGTGGGCCTGGCGCCGGGTCCACTCACACTAGGGGAGCCTTGAGCTGACCGCTGCACCCCAGATAATCGCACCTGTCCGTGGGGGCACGGCAAACTCTCGGCCGGAGGCCACCGACAAAGGGGAGAAGACCCAGCTCCAAACCCAGACCTGGCTTCAGTCTCCTTCCTGCCACCGCCGACACCTGCTCTGGGGCCTGCAGCCTGTCACTCCCCCTCCCGAAAGGCCACCGTCTTCGCCGACGGCACTCTGGCCTCTCACGGTTACAGCAAGAACGAAACAGTAGTTGCGTGTTAATAACAGCAGTCAGCGATCAGAAGTCTGTATCGAGTACCATTTACCAAACTAGGTAAGACACCTGGCAGAGAAGAGAAGAGATTGATTCAGGTCCCCCTTTTTCTAGACCGGGGAACCTTTTTAAAGCACAACCCCAACTATTGACCATCCTTTTGAACTCCCGTCGTGAAGAGCAACTGAGCTCCACTCTGGTTAATGGACTCAGCGTTTCAGGAGGCTTCCTGGTGGGTAATTATATTCAATAAAGGCCTGTCAATATCATTTTCTGTCAATTGTCACTTTGTACAACAGGAGGCATAATGGACTGGGGGCCCTTGGGGTCTGCCCACAGCGGAAGTGCATGCTGTGTGGACTCCACTCGTGCAAGAGCAGTGGGTCCCGACCCTGAAGACACAGGAGTTTAGTGGGTTCTGTCCTCCTGGCCAGGGCGAGGAGGCTGGTCAGGACCTGGCCCCAGCTGGCCACACCAGGCTGGACAGAAGCCACCCAGGAGCCACCAAGACTCTGGAGATGGTGAGGCAGAGCCTGGGAGAAGCTCGCTCTTTTAATGAGGGATGCTTCCTGCCCTGGCTGCAAATGCCAGATTAGCCACAAGGACCAGGCGGGCGACGCACCAAGTTGACTGAAGTTTTATTAACCTGCCACCCACCAAAGGGAGTAAATCAAAGCAGTCTACATTACGGAGACTCTGGCCTTAGGGACAGATACGTTGTCTCAGTTCCAAGTGCCCTGCCGCGTGACACTGCATAAAACACCTTCACCTCTGGACTGCGCCAGGCGTGACATGGGGACACCCAGATAATTAAATTACGCATCCCCTGGGCCTTGAAGGGCACCGGGCGCCTGTTTGGCTTCTTGTCATTGTTCTAGGAGTGTGTGTGTTTTTTATTTACAGCAGATTTGTTTCCCTAACTTTATTTTTCTTTAAATGACATGGAAATAAATGACCTTTCTTAGCTGAGACCCACGTGTCAACAAGGAATTGTCCCTGGGCGTGCAGATCTGTAGAGGAGCCACTTCTTAAATAAGAACCTGCAAAGTTGGTGCCGAAGAGGCAGCATTCCTGCCGGCCCACGAGCTCCCTAGCTTAATTACAGCCCTTCCTTAATTACACTTGCTCAGCCTCCCCTCCCTCCTCCCCTCCCTCCGTTCTCACTTCACATATCGATATGTCTAGTCCATGCAGGCTGCTGTCATAAAATGCCACAACCTGGTGGCTTATCAACCACAGACATCTACTTCCCACAGTCCTGGAGGCTGGAGGTTCGATATTAGGGTGCAGCCCTAGGGGCTGGGGCCCCGGATGGCGGACTTCTTGCTCCATCCTTAGCTGGCGAGATGACGATCCCTCCAGAACTTCTTCTCTGGGGTCTGATCCCATTCATGGGGACGATCACCCCACCACCTACCTAATCACAGCCCTCCCCCCCACAGGGTCCTGCTTCCTAACACCCCTTGGGCATGAAGGTCTCTGCATATGCATTTTGGAGAAACACAATCATTTAGGTCACAGCGCTGTATATATATTTGTTCATCCATCCATCCATCCACCTCTCCACTTATTTATCAAATAATTTGGAATTCCTGTTCCAGGTACTAGAAATTCAATGGAAGGAGGAAAAATGGCCTTGTCCCCGCTGTGGAACAGATGGCATTTATCAAGATGCCCACAGAAGTAGTTCCCAGGCACAAACCTCCCCCGGCTGGCCTTGCTGCTCCCATCAAGAGGAGGAGTCTTCTCCACGAGCCTCCTGAATCTGAGCTTGTGACCGGCAGAATGCAGCCGAGGTCAGGTGGCCCCGTGTGACTCAGCTGGATCAGAACAGGCCATAGAGCTGGCTCTGGGGCTGGAAGAAGCCCAAGGGCCCTGAGGTTGCTGTATGGGTGGGGGTGTGTGATGTTCCCACCAGCCGCCCAGGTGAGCTTCCCGCCAGCAGCCACGATGTGAATGAACCGTTGCATGCTGGGCCATTGGCCCAGCTGAGCCCCAGGTGACCAGAGCCGGCCCATATCTGGTGGTCACCATCTAAGGTGCCCAGGTGAGCATGGCCCAGTGGGGCCTTCTCCAGATGGCCGATCCAGCTAAACCACGAGCAAAATATAACAGTTGTTTTAAACCACTAAGTGTGGGGATCATTTGTTCTGTAGCAATAGGTGGTCAGAACATGGTCTCAAGAATTTAAGACCCGGGGGAGGGATAGATACTAGAGTCTTCTACATATTAGCATAAAATGACACTTGAGGTCAGTGCTGCGTGGAGGTCACAGCGCAGAACTTCGAGGGTGCGTGGACCCGGAGGTTGGGGACCTGCCCCCAGGAGGGGCTGACTTATTAGATGTGAAGGGAAAGAAGAATTTGTGCATGAAGGCGGAGAGAGGAGGTGTGTTCTGGCAAGCAAAGGTCCTGTGGCGGGAAGGAAAACTGGTGAAGCTGCAGGGAGGGGAGCCAGGGGCTTAGAGCAGAGCACAGGGCCTGTGCTGCCTTGCCAGCTTGCGCTGAGGTTCTGGACGTGCAGAGTGACAGGAAGCTGCCAGGGCTGAGCTTGGAAGCAGCAGCTGTGGGTGGAGGGTGGGGTGGTTAATGAGCTCTCTCCTAGAAATGGCTCTCTAAGTTGAAATGATGCATGTGAAAAACTGATTATCCAATAATACCACGATTCTGGTGGGTTTGCATCTCTGCTGAGGGTCTGATGCCTACCTTTTCCAGAAAAGGCCTCAACTTCAGATTAAATTCCATGACCTTGGGTAGGTCACTTCCCCTCTCTGGGGACAAGACTCGTGTGGATGATTTATAGGATCTTTCAAATTCTGTGAATCTAAGAATCAATTCTCAATGACTTTCCCATCATGAATAAAGCGCTCACTAAAACTTACATAAATAGATTAAATAGGCCAACGACATGAAATTATATTTAATATGATTCATTAGCATAATGTGCTATATACAGCGCTATCTCTTTTCTCCCTAATGCCTGCCTTATTTTTATGGGACAAGGGTTAGGAAAGGCAGCCGCAGAGCAAATGTCCCGTGGCTTCCTGGGAACGTCTGGCTGCATCAAGCAGCCCCAGGGGACAGATGTTATGGGAGTGGCTGCGGTCTGGACATGGGGCTGGCCCCGCCTGTTACTCATTCACCCCAGGGTGGGCTAGGCTCCTGGGTCAGCAGGGATGCAAGCTGCACCAGGGCTGATGGCCCTGGGTTAGGATTTGAACCCAGCACCATTGAAAGTGCAGGAACAGCAGAACACACAGATCTGGAGTCTTTACTCTGTGACCTTGGATCCATCACTTTACCTGTCCAAGCAGCAACTTTCTCTAGAGCGGAGACACAGCTGCCTACCTACCTGCAGCGGAGACATGGCGCTGAGGCGAGATACCCGTCACTGGCACCACATGCCCGGCTCTGGGTGTGCTGAGACATGTTGACTCTGGTTGTGATTCCAGGCCAGCCGTCACGGCTGCTCTCGAGTGACTGGAGGCCGAGGTGACAGCCAAGATGACAAGTGTCACGCCCACGAGGACTTGGAACCCGCTGTCCATATTTATGCTTAAATGAGCTGTCCAGAAACTACGGAAAGGTTCAGCTCAGCTCAGTCATCCCTTTTGCTCTTTTTATACAGTCCCTGGTTAAAAATCAAAACAAAAACACAATTGTAAGGAGCGTCAGAGAGAAGGGCCTGAGCCCAGTGGGCCCACATGGCTGAGGCAGTTACTGCCTGGATAACCAGTAGGATTCCATCTGGGGCACACCCCCCCCCCCATTCTCACGTCTGAGAACGTGTCTGGAAAACTAACTCCCGTTTCCTTGACACAGCCCTGGTCTCCTTTCCAAGATGAAAAACACATCCCCCTTCCCCGCAGCCTCGCTCCCGTCTGATGAGGGGGAGGGGCTGCAGAACACAGGAGAGACAGGTGCTGCCCATGAAGAGGTTGTCCGTGAAGAGGTTGTCCGTTCTCCACCTGTGCTCCCCAGACCCTGCACTCCCAGCCCCTCCAAGGGGCTTCTTCAGAGTGGGCAAGATGAAATGGTGACGTCTTGGATCCATCCAGACAGTAAATTTTTTGAGTCCCTATAAGCTAAAATCAATATTGGCACAACTGTGTGTCATTAAAAGCTAAATGAACATGACAAAGCCAAACTGCTGCCTATTAAACAAATGAGTTTTCTCTCCACATAGGCACAGCGGGTTATTAAATTCTTTATTACAGGAACATCACCAGTGGAAGGGGGTAAAAATACGTCCCGAGGAGTCATCTGCCTGTGTGTGGTGTGTAAACTCCCCGTGCCCGGCCCAGAGACCCACACAGTGGCAGGCGCCTTCTCCCACAGAGGACTCACGCGTCGTCTGAGCTGTCGGGAGGGCCAGGCAAAAGGCGGAGGCGACACCTGACAGGTCAAGCTCACTGTCACCACTTCCGACTCGCCCAACAGGGACTTATTGAAGCCCCACTATGTGTCTTGCTGTCTGCCGGGTCCTGGCAGGACAAATGCCTCTTAGCGTGTCAGCCGAGGTGTTTGCAACTGCCTGGCGGAAGACCCAGAGCCAGTGCCTAAGTGCTAAGGATATGAATTTCTTCCACCTGCTGAGAAACCTGGAGGCCAGGTAGTGGCGGAGGTGTGTGATGACTCTGTGTTGGCATAGGCCCGGCACCTCCTACCTTTGCTCTGCCCTTTTCAGATGATGCCTGTCCCCTCATGGTCGCCAAATGGCTGCCATTGCTCCAAGCGTTGGGATTGCCCACGGCCATATCCGAGGACAGCTTCCATTCCCTCATCTCCTCGTATTAAGGAATGAAACCGTTTCCAGGAGCCCCCAAATTTTCCTTCAGTCCCCAGATGCAA
>PVIJ01011451.1:15755-54724 GCA_004024925.1 Scalopus aquaticus
TCTCTCTCTCTCTCTCTCTCTCTCTCTCTCTCTCTCTCTCTCTCTCTCTCTCTCTCTCTCTCTCTCTCTCTCTCTCTCTCTCTCTCTCTCTCTCTCTCTCTCCCAGGCATCTGTGACTCTCTTGGCTCCTCACTGTCCCTCAGCCTGCTTACTGTCCTGGCCCTTCTCTATTTCCTGCCCACTCTCCTAGGCCTCCTTCCACCTTGTCTACTTCACTCTGTGCTCCAGAGGGGTGGACGGCTGCAGAGACCACCATAGGGAAACTTTGCTTTGGGCTTCAGTTTGGATCAGCCAGTGGGAGGCCAGGGGGTAAGAGGAGAGGGAGGTGGGGTATTATTTCCTCCAGTGCATCTGCTGGGGTCCCCACATCTCTATACCTAAGACCATAAGTCAGGTTGGGCTGGTGAAATAGGACAATGACTATCTTTCCTCAATTTGCAGAGAAAATACGTTAGTACATAGAAATTCTTTGATTTCTTAGCCTTTCTCCAAAGTTTTTTCAGAGACATTTGACATTGTTCTACCAATGATACTAGAATCTCACCTAAACTGGGGCATGACTTAGCACTGTGTCTGAATTCAGAGGGGGGAGAGATCGGGGATCCATTCGTTATGCCTGCCACAGGCACAGGAGTTGGGATGTTGGCATGGTTTATCCACCCTCACCCAACCTGTCCCTCTGTCAAAAGCAAAGAAGCTGGTATCCACCCATTTGGCGTGGACACCCCTCAGAATGATGAAGGTATAGGAGAGAGGCCAAGCTGGCCCCATTTCTCCCACCTTTGTTAAGTGGTAATCATGATGGCATTAAAGATGATCACATAGTATTATTTAAACATGTTTTTTAATAAGCACGACAATGGCCAAGCTCCATCTGCAGACCTTGACCACTACCCAGCAAAGGGTAATTGTTTGGCTTCTAAGATGAGAACATTCTTGGCGTGGAGCCCCCTCAGTCATCCTTGCTCTGCTCGCGGTTGCAGAGGCGAGTCTCTGAAGGTGACACAGCAGTTGCTGGGGTGTGGAGGGCTGGGGCTCTGCGGCTCCCAGGAAGATGAAATAGGGACAGGAGCTGGAGAGAAGCTGGTAGGGGCACATGGAAGCAGTGACCCCTTCTGGCCAACACGGGAATGACATGGGCTTCCTAATGAAGGATAACTTATGGGGGTGTGGGTGTAAGAGACAGAGGGACACTGGGGGGAAAGTGGCCTGATAATTGAATGAATATGGATCATAATTTGTCTCATCTGTCTGTCAGTCATGCCCCGTATGGGCACAAATCATCACCCCCAGGCCTTAAGGGGAGGTGGAATAAATGCGTGTATAGGGAAGGTGTGACCCACCTCCACTGCACTCATCTCAAAAGGGCTGGAAGGGAGCAGGGTAGTAAGGCTAGTATCGAGCGCCTCAGGAACAATGGGAGACACATTTGAGAAACTTGGGGTGTGGCCAATGCTCCTACTCTGAAGAGTTGGAGCTAGGGTTCAGCGATGATGTTTCCCGGTGTTCCATCTCTGAGGGGCTCTTTGGGGGCATTTCCTGGCATCTCTGGAGAGAGGTTGGAGTCAGTTTATATCCAGTCTCTCCCTGCTAGCCTCATGCACACGTCATAGTCGCTTCAGACTGTCCTGCAAGCCCCCCCACCATACCCCTGTCTGCCTTGTGCATGAACCCCTCTCTTTTCCTCATCCCCCTGGCCACATCCTGCCTGTCCCAAAGACTGCTTGTTCCACAGGCAGGGTTGACCATACACATTCCTGTAATACCGAGAACACCGTATTAGCCTTACTTACTCATGGATAGTATTACTATATTAAAAAATAATAACAGTATGAATTGTCAGGCACTTTCTGTGGACGATCAATTTCATCCTCAAAATGGTCCAGGCAATTTTCATTCTATGATGCATTTGCACACAGGGGCTCAGGAAGGACGGATAACTGCCTAGCATCACAGTCGCAGTGGTGCTCAAAAAACAAAAAAGGCCTAATTGCGGTGCTTGCCAATTTCCATGGTGTAAATATTTCAGTCATAAATATCCCAGTATTGGCAATTTCACACTAACAATGCTTTAATGATAGGCTCGTATAATTCCTGAAAATTTAGCAATTGTTTCTTTCAGGCTGGTATGGGTCAGTATGAGTAGATTTGAGCTAGTATAATCCTGTGGGAGCTGGTAGGAGCTGGTATAAGCCATTAAAAGCCAATAGGAGCTGTTTCAAGCAGCTAGGAGCTGGTAGGTGCTGGTTGGAGCTAGTAAAAGTGAGCAGTTTTGTGGGATGCAAGTTCTCACCCATAGACTCACAATTGCAAGATGTGGCTAAAGCCAGGGTGCAAAAACAGCAGGGTTTATATACAAAGGGGTGATTGGGATAAGAGTTCCCAAGGCCACACATGGCCAGCTGTCTGTCCTAGAGAGTGTCCGCAGTGGCCAGTAGTCCAGACCAAAAGCTGCTCATACAAGATAATGTACCTCCAATGAGAGCCTGGAACTGGTGGCACAATGGAAAGAGGTGCACCAGGACCCAGCTAATCTGTGGCAGCTGGGGGTATTCACAGGTGGTGATGCTAAAGCTGCACCATGGCTGAATGCCAGCTGGGCAGGACCAGATGCCAGACCGTGGTGCCAGAGGAACATGGCACCAGTATTTCCCAGCTATTTGAAGAGTCTGGGTGTAAGCCAGCAGCACTCCTGGTCAATAGGGTTGAAGTGAAAGTCTCTGGAACAGAGGTCTCCTCCTGGAAGCTTCTCCCAAGCTGAGCCAAGCCTTTTCCAGACGAGTCAAGCTGCCCCCCTCAAGCTGCCTCTCAATCCCTGAAGCTGGCAAAGCCTCAGTTTATAGCACCCTTTGGGGCCCCACCTTCAAACCTGATTGGTCCATTATCCAAACCAGCTGTTTCCAAGACTTAATTGGTGCTGCTTCAAGCTTCAGCCTGATGGTGCTGGAAGGAGGCAGATCTGGTCTGTTTTCAAGACAGGCTGGGGGTTCAAAACTGAAACCCCAGTAGCATGTCTACCCTGCCCTACACTATCTTGTGCCAGAACTGGGCAGGTCAGCTCTGCTGAATCTGAACTGTGCCATCCAGGTTGAAACACAACCGATGCATCTCCAAAATTCCCACTTTTTTTTTTCTTTTTAGACCCAAACCTGGCTGCACCAGGGCCAGCACAAAGTTGGTTGCTGTGTTATAGCCCAGGCTTATGCTGCTCAGCAGGGGGCCCTGTGCCTTTAGAGAACCAGGACCCACAAGGGCTACTCTTATATTGGTAGAAGCTGCTAGGAGCTGGTATGAGCCAGTAGAGCTGGTAGCAGCTGGCATATACTGGTAAGAACTGATATAAGCTGGTAGGAGCTGGTGGGAACTGGTGGGAACTGGTAGGAGCTGGTAGGAGCTGGCAGGCTGGTATATGGTGGTCCCAATGCATCCAGACAACTGACGCCATCCGGGAACCAAACTGTGGAGTGGGGGAAGCAACTCAAAAGCAGGGACTAGGATTTAATAATCAGTCACCCCAGCGCCCTGCGCAGTAATGACACTAAACTGTCATTCACTGAAATGAGATGGGGGATGGGACAGGGGCCGAGGGCTTCATCTGGGAGACACTGCCTTTCTCCTCCTCTGAGTGGGACACTCTCCGAGATACCCAGGCCCCTGCCCTGAGACCCGCTGAACAGGAAGAAAAGGAAGGGACGGAAGCTGGGGTAGGAAGGGGCTGGGCCTAGGCTGGGAGTGGCCCGAGGCTGTGGTACCAGCGGCTGCGGCGGCCCCTGGGCTGGGCTTAGTCTGTGTCTGGACACCTGGCAGGTTGAAGATCCTGGAGAGCAGGGCTGGGAGAGGCTCTGACCACAGCCTCGGGGACCACACCCAGCCTCCCGAGGGAGCAGAGCGGCTGCCGAGATCCAGTGACGGATAACATGGCCGCCAGGCCCACCCTTATCCTCTGAGACTTTCTTTGCTGTGACCGAGGGAGAGATGCTCACTAGGGCAGGAGAGAAAGAGACTCCAGTGCAGGGGTCCCCACGCTGGGACTATGTCCGCTCTGAAAGGCCCCCCTCAGAAGCGTTTAAATGCTGTTGCTGCATCACGAGATTCTGTACCATTTTTGAATAAGGAGCCCTGAGATTTTGTTTTCTGCTGGGCCCACAAGTGATGAAGCTGGTTCCGCCTGGGGGGCTTGTTCAAGCCCACACTGCTGGGCCCTTCCCAGAGTTCACCCTTTCTCAGTGGGCCAAGGATTTGTGTTCCTGAAAAGTTCCCGGTGAAGATTTGGGAGTTCTTCGAGCTGGAGGACTGGAATTGCACCCCGATCCCAGGAGGAAAGGCGGCTTGGGCAAGCTCTGCTGCAGAGTGAGGGCCGAGAGTTGCTGTGGGGTGGCCGAGCCCACACCCTTCCTCCCAAGGGGCTAGGAAGTCACAGTCTAGGTCTGGCCTCAGGTGACTGGAAGATTTGAGGGTGAGGGTGTAAGAAAGAACAAATGACCCAAAAGAGTAGGAGGCATAGGGAGATTTGGGGTAAAAAAAAAAAAAGTTTGAAATGGATTGAAACTTTAAGTCAGATCAAGGGAAACTGAGTCACATAAAGCATCCCTGCCAATGGGTTCAGAAGAAAGTGGGTTCGGGAGAGCTTCTGACATTTTAGGAAAAGAAGGCTCATCAGCTGCGACCCCCATGGCACCGCTGGGCACCCTGAGCCAGAGGCGTGGACAGAGAAATGCTTTGCGCTCCAAGGACATGACGTCCCCAGGTTTGCCCCCGGCCCTGGGTGGGAGCAGGAGGCGTCTGTCCGAGGAGGTCCTGCTGCTGCTCCCCCCATCTGCACCCTGAGCTGGTCTCCACCGACCTGTTTGGGGGCCCAGCGGGCCACAGGGGTGCTCCTGCCAGGCTGTAGGGAGTTAAACTGAAGTTAGAACCCCTTGGAGTTTGGGGGTTGCTGTGGAAGGCCCAGGGGCCCCCTGAGCTTGCCTGTGAAATTTAGTGTGTATTACAGGGTCATTTTCTTTCCTGGGAAGATGGTCCATAACTTTCGTTAGCTCCTCCGAGGATCCTGTGACCCCCTCCAAAACGGATGTATTTAAAGGATTTGTCTGGAAAGGGGATTATCCAATAAATGGTGTTGAGATAACTGTCTCACCTTTTGGGAATAAACAAAAAGCTGGATTCCTACCTAGCTCTGTACACCAAAGAGCCTTCTGGGTGGATCAAGAATTTCAACGGTAAAGAAAAAAACAGAAGCTGTGAAAATCATGCATGAATTGTGGGTAAATATATTTTTAACCTTGGAGTTGGGAGCGGGTTTTCAAAGTGAGACACACGATCCAGAAGCCATCTAGAGAGAGGCTGATTCATCCAGTACAGACAGATGAAAACTTTATTGCGGAGAAATAAAGAGAGGGGCCCAGCTGAGGTCAAGAAACAAGAGGCAAATAGGGAAAACGATGCACAGCACAAATGGAAAGACAAAAAGCCAATTGGCTACTTTCCAAAGAGCTCAGACAACCCATCAGAAAAAATACGAAAATTGGGCCTCCCTGGTGGTGCAGCGGTTGAGCGCTGCGCTGTGGAGCTGTCGGCAGCGAGTTCGACGCCCAGCCAGGGAGAATCCCACATGGCGCGGCAGACCTCTCCTGCCTTGCCCGCTGCTCCCCTCAGCAGTGTATTTCTCATCTGCCTGTTCTGCTTCCCGCTCTGTCTCTGGTGAACCCTCTTGCCGCCCCACGCCTCTGGCCTGTACCCCAGCTTGTATGTATAAATAAATAAATCTTAAAAAAAAAAGAAAAAATACGAAAATAAGCAAACCTAAAGATGTACATTTGCCGTGGGTAAGCAGGGCAGCCCAAGAGCAATATAACGGGCCCATAAACGACTAGAAAGAGGCTCAGCTGTTGATTAAACAATTAAGGACTTGACATGGATACTAAAAGTGGGATTACCGTTTTTCACATGGAAGATAGAGGGAAATTTCTATTGAGTTGTGTTTTACGATGCAGTTGTCTTATATTTTATTTAGTCCTCTGTATCTTGATATTTAGATGGCATCTGATTCTCAGGTATTATAAACAATGTTGTCAAGAACAATTTGGTAGCAAATCCAAGATTATTTACTTAAGAGGAATTCCTGGAAGTGTCATCCACATTTAGCATCAGGTAGCTGAGCTGATGGTCTTTGAGGGGAGGGCAGCAGGTAGCTGCAGCCATGAGCTGGACACAAACTGGGCAACAGGGCTGGGAACCCCCTCCCGGGAAGGAAGGGTGACCAGGATTTAGAGGAAGAAACAGCGGGAAATCGTGTTGAACGAGCATCTGTTAGGTGCCAAACAGTGTCTGACACTCTCGCAGTAATTAAGCATCTTGTCTACCCTACACCACGCAGCAAAGTGAGTATCTTATTGCACAGGTAAGGGAACTGAGGATCAGAAAGGTTTAGATGTCTCCCAGATTGCACAGCAAAGTGGGAGCTGGGATTGGGGGTGCAGGTCTCTCTGATCAGGAAGTTTGTGTTTTTCCTCACCAGCTGTCAAGGTCAAGGTCAGCAGATGGTGGTTTAGCTGGAGGTGGGGGGCACAAAAAGGGGGGGGGCAGCACTACCAGGTTGGTCAGAGACGCCAAAGACAACTTTGTCCCTATTTGCAATCTTCTGGAAGACTGTAAGTCTCCTGCTCCTCCTGTGCTGGTTTGTGTCTCTCAGGGAAAGCGTGCAGCAGGGACTGAATGAGCGGATTTGAGGAGGCTGCCTGCCTTGCTGTGCTTCCCCCCAACCCTGACTTTTTAGGTGCATTTAAGTGGGTCACCCAGGCAGGCTCCCAGGCACACAGGCTGCACCCAGCTGAGCAAAGCAAGAGGTTCTGTGTTCTGTGGCCCTGGGAGTCAGCCCCTCCCCACCGAGTGCTCTTCTAACCTTTCTATTGGTCTTCCTCTCCCCTCACACTTAGTCCCCCTCTAGGGCATCCAATGAAGTAACCGTGTTCAGGTGAGAGTCAAAGGGCAAAGAGCAGGTTCGATGCTACCCTTTAAATCGACTCTCGAGATCCAGGGAGGGAGAAGGACATTGGAGGTACAGAGTCAGGAAGAGGAATCACCCCTCCCAACTGTGACTGTGTCTTCAGATCCCCTCGAGCCAAAGGATAAACTATGATTCTGGAAACAGCTTGTGGAAGCAGAGACCAACACTCTACTTACTGTCCGTGGCAGACTCACTTTCCTTACGCAGTTACATTCTAGAGTGGTTCCTGGTTAAAATCACTCCAGAAAGACTTGGCTATTCCTAAAGACATGGAGCACAGCGTGGAACGTGTCAAAAGACTTAAAAAGCTGTCCATCTTCTTTGACGCATCAGCCTTTCCCTCCAGCGGATGTCTCTTAAGGACATAATGCAATTTACATCAAGATCTATGTACAATATGTTCCTCGCGACGTCGCTTATACTCTTGCAGAGCTGGAAGCAAACTAATGTCCGGTAAAAAGGACTGAGCAAGAAAATGAATGGCTATTAAAAATCATGCTGTTGGAAAGGTTTTGATGGCGGAAATAGTCTCATACAACTGTCCGTGGGAAAGGAATGAAAGCTAGAAAATAGTTTGGACAATAGATGAATTTTATGAAAAAATACAGGGGAAGAGAAAAGACTGGAAATCTATGCACCAAAAATTGCTAGGGATTTCCTCCAGTTATGGGCAGTTTTTTTTTTTTCTTGTGCCTTTCGGCTTTCCATGTTTTTTTCATCAAGCTGCCTTGGTAATGAGGAAAGTCATTTTTGCAAGAGGTGGTTCTGGGACATTCCTTGGGTGGGTGCGTGCCCGGGTGTCACTCGAGCTCTTCCCCCCGGCTGGCTCAGAGACGCGTCTCCCGAGACCGCTCTCACCTCCCAGCTCCGCTGGGGACAATCAGTGTCCCAGGTACCGAGCCTGTTAGGCACCGCGTTTGATGGAAGATCGAGTTCCTCGGATTAGTGCCGGGTTGAAAAATGACCCACGCGTCCCCGGAGACAGAGCGGAGCTGGAGTGGAGCGGGGTATTTATAACCCAGTCTCCCAGTGCGGAGCTGGACACCGCACAATTTTGACAGATGATTCTCACGAGAAACTTTCAGTTTCCATTTGATTATGGGCCCATAAACACAGATTGCAATTGAGCGGAGTTAGAGCTCTGCCGGCATTGGACCTGCCAGGGCTCAGGAAACCCTTCTGGAAGGCTCTGCAGTGCTGTTGCTGCTGGAGGTCCAGGCTGCCGGGGAGCAGAGCTGCTGCCCGCGGTGATTGCCCCATCCGCGGTGGCCATTGGGAGGCCGCGGGCGTCTTTCACGTGGGCTCTGCCTCTCCTGCCAGCTGGGAGGGGCCGTGTCTTATCCCTCGATGGTTCACGCCTCCTCAGGTCGGGTGGTCTCTTCTGGTCTGGCGCCCACCATCCCTTTTCCTCTTCTTCCCTCATTCACTCATCAGCTGCAGACACTTGACCTAGAGATACCAGGTGGCAGAGACCAAGTGCCTGTTGCCCTCAGGGGTCCCAATAAGACAACATCACCTGTGTCACTTTAGGGAGAAGCTCCGGGAGCCAGGAGCACGTGGAGGGGGGAGAAGCCCGACGGGTTATGAGGAGAGGGTGCCGGTCCTTCCATTCAATACAAGTGACCCCCGGGGGTGGACGACGTCCCCCCTCCTGCCACTCCTCATCACCGAGCGTTCTTCTGTTTAGGGGGCTTCATTCTCCTCCACCTGTGGGGACCTTTGAGTGAGGGGGCAACAGCCATGGAGTCTTGCGTCTTCCACTGGGATTAATTCAACAACTATTTATCGGTCCTCTGCTGGACACTGTTCAGGCACGGAAGGACAGGAGGCCATGAGGGACAAGTCTGAGGACTCAGAGCACTTCCAGCCTATGGGGCAGAAAGGGAGGGGGAGGGGGAGGGGGAGAGGGAGAGGGAGAGAGAGAAGGGGACACCCACGCACCTGCATGTCCAGTGCAGAGAAGAGCAGCGGGTGGCTGAGCAGAGGGGCAGACGGGCCAGTGGGCAGACATTCCGTCCCCGGCTGGAGAGGACACAGCTTGGGTCACGGCAGCAATGGAAGCGAGGCAGGTGAGACAAAGAAAAGCCTAGAAGGTTCTAAGGTTTTCCCCTCCAGGACTGGGAGGGCCACGTTGCCACCAGTGAGTGAGGAATGCCAGGTGAACCCTTGGGGAAAAGGCACATCTAGCCCACGTCACCATCCCCGGGGCTCCCCATGTGCCACCCGCACCTCCAGGCCCCTTAACCAGTGTCTTCGGTTGATCCCCACATCTGCCTGGCTTCTTCCTGGGGCCGGAGCCCCGGGCTGCCGCAGATGCGCAGCGGACAGGAAGAGGCCAGCTCTCGTGGACCCATCCAGGGAGACCCCTGTGGGGCGCTCGGCTCAGGGGCCACCTCCCGGCCTGGGTGCAGACACCTGCGGTTGCTGCTGCTCTCGTGCTCCCGGCTCTGGCTCCTTCTCCTTCCGGCGTGGGCGAAGTGCCCGGGGTGCAGCTCCACGGCCCCTTTGTGCGGCGGCTGCTGGGTCTCTGCTCTTTCATCCCTGCTCCTGGGAGGCCCTGGCTCCTGCAGACACATCTGGGCTTTTTCAGACCGCACGACAGCAACATCTGCTGCCGGAGAGCAGAGACACAGCAGCCCTTTTGTCATTTCTCCTAATCGCCTCCAGCCCGGGCGGGTCTGAGGACTCTCCTGCATGACTCTGAGAGCACGTTCGCGCCTTTGTTCCTGGGGGGCGGCAGGCAGAAGTGGGGAGAAGAGGTTGTGGAGCTTCCAAGACTGAGCAAAGAGGCTGATGCCAGTCTGTCCAGGGGAGGGCACAGCGGGAGGAAGCCAGCTGCGCGGTGGGACCCCAGGAAGTCCTGGGCTGCCTTCAAGGGGCTCCTTCCCTTCTACTGCAGGTGGCCCCATCTCTTTGCCTGAGGGGTTTTTCTGAGGCCTGGAGAATTTGCTTCGCTGGAAGTGGGGGGTTAAGCCCACCTTCAGAGCGTCCTCAGTGGTGACTGAGGAGGGTGAATGCTGATGTGGCTGGAAGCCGCTGGCCCACAGGACCCCGACATTCCGGGGCTGAAGCTCCAGCTCCCTCCCCCACTGCACCCCTCCTCCCTGCCGGAAGTCCTGTGTCCTCTGCAGCTACCCGTGCTCTGCCTTTGGGGGGCCATACTGGGCTGAACCCGCACCGAGACCAGAGATGGCAAAGGTCAGCGTTTGTGGATTTATGGTTTTTTAGGAGTCAAGTAGACACTGAGAAGCTGTGGGTGTTCGGGAGCCTCAGAACAGGAGCAACACCGCAGGGTTGAGATGAGGACGTGTTCGCCTTGTTCCATGCTTGGCTCTGCAAGCGACTGAAGCCAGAACAGGCCCTCGGGCAGCCCTTTACCAGGTGCGACAGCCCAGTCGCGGGGGAATTCGCCGCTGTCTTCTCCATCTCCCACAAAGGCAGACGCACGCTTCCCGGCGGAATCGAGCCACTTAAGTTCACCTTGGATGCCCACTCCAGGCTTAGCCCTGGTATCACGCCTGCGCCCCCCACACCCAGCCTGGTCTCGTGTTCCTGCGTGAACGAATTTTGCAGATTCCTCCTCTATTTCCATGGCGAGAGCCCATCTCCTGCGTGTTTTCTGGAGTTTATCAGGAAGGCCAACACGGAGGACTGTCCACTCCGGATCGACGGGAAGGGCAGCAGGAATGGAAAGGGGGCGGTGGGTGGGCAGCACCGCGGATGCTCATTTGCAATCCGCTGAGAGGACAAATCATCCAGATTCAGACTGAGCTGCTGACACCTCCGGCCGGGCAGGCCCTGCAGGCGGTGGGGGAGCTGCCCGCATCTGGACGGATGGGCCTGCTGGCTAACACTGCCCGGAACACCAGCATCCTGTCCTGGGGGGCAGCTGTGACACAGGGGACTGAACAGACCGCAGAGAAACACCTGCTGCAGAAGCTGCGCGGCGGGGCCGGCACAGCGCTGGGGTCGCTGCCTCTCTGTGCAGAGCTGCTCTTTCCACGCTGGGCGGGGGTGGGCTGCTGTGAGCCCGAGGGAGATGCCACTCACCAGGCTCCCTGGTGCCCTGCCCTGGAGTCTGGGGGCTCAGTCTGGCAGAACGTCCCAGCCTCAGCCCAGGATGCGCCATCACCTTGCTTGGTGCTGGGTTTGGGCAGAAACTCCCTCAGACCTGAGGCTGAGCTGAGAAGCATTTGCCCAGCGAAGTGACCCCAGGCCCCAGGCCCTGCTGGGTTCCTTCCCAAAGAAGCAGCTGGCACTGTGGCCGCTCGTCACTAAGGCTCTTCCGCGCGGGGAGAACGAGGGTGGATTATCCACCTTTCAGGCATCACGGAGGATCCCCAATGCCACACAGGGGCATCCCCTCAAGCTCAGCACCCACAAGCCCGGGGCTCTGCACAGAGGGGCCCGAGGCTCCCAGTCCCCTCTGGGACAAGGACAGGATGTCACGGCTCCATCTCCTGCCCCTCCACAGACAGCACACGGCGTCTTAATGGTCAGCGGGGATAGCGGTTCCGAATCCTTCTTAACACTACAAGGCAGGGACTAACACTAAGACCCAGTGTCGGCTTCAAGACAAAGTTATTTTCCGCCTCTGTCTGGAGAACTTGCAGTTTCAAACGGATTCACCAACATGAACTTCTAACAGGTCTGCGGCCGCCGGGCCGATGCAAACTTAATGATTCCAGCGGCAGAAATGGTCCCTCGCCCAGCCTGATGTCAGGGGCTGTGACAGTGTGGGGAGGCTTTGCCCTGCGGGATCGTGTGGGTCTGACACGGGGTATCCTTTCAAGGTGGGAAGATACAGCCTGGCCTTGGGGCCCTGTCCTGGTTACAAGAGCCGACAGGGGCCAAAGCAGGGAGGACGCTGCCTCCTTCCCTGGAGCGTCTCTCTGATCTGCTCCTTCTGCCTGTTTCCCTCCTGACCGTCCCTGTGGGTGACCACAGAAGTTACCCTCTAAATCAGGAGGGGGCACTGTAAGTAACTACAGCAGAAGGACAGGTGCAAAGGGGAGCCCCAGACAAATAGGGGCGCCTGATTCCCACACCCACGGCCCTATACTTAAGTGTGTACTGATGTGTGCTGGGTGTTTGTGTGTGTGTGTGTGTGTGTGAGAGAGAGAGAGAGAGAGAGAGATGGTGGGCACCATGGGGCAGTAAGAGACAGCACTTCTCCCCCCTCCTTTGGGGGCAGTCCCTTCCACCCCTGTGTCCCCGGCTCATCTCGGGGGTGCACGCACAGACCGATGGAGCTCCTGGCTGAGCTGACCGGGCTCCCCAGTAAGCTCCGCCTTGCTCTCAGCACAGCCCGGCTCCCCGCCCGGGCCTCTCTGGGCCTCCTGAATGGAGCGCACCTTCCTACGCGCCAGAGCAAGAGTCTGCGCAGAAGGGCTAGGAGAGGGAGGCTGGGGCGTTGGCGGGGCTGGTCTGTCTGGCAGCTGAAGTCCCCCATTCTGGGCAGGCTGCAGGGACGTGGCCCTCAGCCGCCTCTTCCCTCCACGCCCCCTGCAGTACCTGCTCTGCTGACGAAGCTGAGACGGTCACACGGGACGGACTCCCAATCCCTGGGAGCTCAGGGGCAGGCCGCTGGGCCCCAGGTTGCCCGGGAGCTGCTCTCTCCAGGGAGAGGGTGGCTGCTCCAGCTCTGGGCCTGGCAGGGGTCACCAGGGGTGGAAGAGACAAGAGCTGCTGGCCTCAGGGGGTGCAGGGCAAGGGCTGGCCATGGTGAGGACTGGCTGAGATGGAGCTCTGCTCTGCGCATCCCTGTGCAAACAGGCAGAAGACTCCAGAAGCAAGTGGCAAGCTCAAGGAAGCCGGAGATGAGTGCATGGAAAGGAGGGAAGCCTCCCGGGGAGGGGCCCTCTGAGAATCAGGCCTACCCAGCTGACCCCGCAGCAGGCGAGGTAACGCAGTGACCTGCCAGCTGCCTCCGGCCCGGGATTCTGGACGGGCCTGGGGTCCTCACGCTCCGAGCGCTGCTGGCCCTACCCGCCCTCACCGCGCCTCGGAGGAGGTGGTCGTGCAGTTCTGCCCAAACAGCCAATGAGAAGCCCGCTCCTATTTGGGATGCATCAGGGTTCCAATTTCCAAATTTCCCTTCCTAAGCCCGCTTGGCTCCACGGGGCGGTCGAGGCTGGCAGCAGAGGTTCTGAGTGTGGGCCGGGGAGGGAGCCAGCGGCTGGGGCTGCACGGTCTCCGGTGAAATATGCTCCAGGAAAGCTGGGAGCGGATGATGTGACGGTGTGTGTGTGTGTGTGCACGCGTGTGCATGTTCGGGGAGCAGGGATGGACACCCAGCCCGGGGATATCACCTGCCCATCAGATGGTAGCCCGCCTTGGCCTCTACCCAGCCCTACCGGGCAGGTGCTCCTGTGCTCCCATCCTCCAGGTGAGAACACCGAGGATGAGGGAGGTTGGCTAGTAAGTTCCCTCAGCTGGAAAGTGCCAACGAGGACTGGGATCCTGCCACCTGCCTTTGGGCCCCCAACCTATCGCAGCTAAGCAGAGCAAGACCAGACAAGAGGGTTTTCTGTTCTGAGAGGCAAGAAACAGGGAGCGAGGCTGGCTGCCCCATAGGCCCTTCCTCACCCGGTTGATTCTCTCTTTCGCGGCCTCGGAAGGCCGGGCGGCCCTGGGTACACGGTGTGACAGCATTGCACATTTATCTGTGCTCCCGACAATGCGGTTGGAAGGCGGTCAACTATTGACTTGCGTTCCAGGGATTTGAGTGGACAAGCCAGTGCTTGATCAATTTGACATCTCTGTCTTTATTCTGTCCCAGCCAGGGGCAAGGACCAACGGGCAGGGTGCCTGGGTACCTGGGGTCACCGCTTCTGACGGCACACCTCAGGGCCAGGTATCGGGTGCAGAGGGAGCTGGGCAGCGTGTGTGCAGGCAGAGGGCACGGGCCCCGCTCTCTCTCTGCAGAGAAGTGCAGACTCAGCTTCCTGGCAGGGACGGCCCAGCCCGGATGCTGCCAAGTGGACCTCGGGAGGGCAGTGGGCAGCTCCCTGGGCCCAGCCTCTCCCGTGCCCTCTGAACTCTGGCCAACCGGGCCACTCAGGCCACAGCACAGCTGGCCTGGCCTCCCCCACGGGGCCCGGTCAGCGGGCGTGGGACGGGTCCATGTGTGGGGTTGGGAGGGGGCAGGCGGAAGAATACGGGGAGAGGAAGTGTGTGTCAGGCCAGAAGTGACAAACATCCCGCCTCCAATGGGCTTAAGAAAAAACAAAAGAGGGGTCCTCTTACCTAACTCTGCAGGCCTGGCTGAACCCCAGGAGCCTAGGGGACATCAGCACGGTGACATCAGTTTGGTCCGTCTGGATTTCCCAGCTCAGCTTCCTTTGTGTTAGCTCCAGGCTCAGGCCATGGAGGCAAGATGGCGCCCGCAGCTCCCAGCCCTGGGGAAGAGAGTGAGTTTTTCCTCCTTAAGCAATAAAAGCCAAGTTCTGGGCCGACTCTCTTTGGCCTGAATGGTTGCAGGTGGTGATTCATCAACCAGCCGTGCGCCTAGTGACTGCCAGTTCCCGGAGCTGGGGGTGGGGTGGGGGCGTCAGTCCACAAGGAACGGGTGGGGGATGGTGATGTCACCAATGCTCGAGAATGGAAACGGGGACTGGGGGGGGCTCAAGGAATCTTTGCTGCCCGTTAGTGGGTCAGTACCAGCTGGCTGGGCCAGGGGCTGGCATTCCTGGGGGCCGAGGGTCCAGGAGAAGTTGGGGTCTGGGGTGGGCTGGTACAGGGTAGTGGGGTCCCCAAGGATTCGCTCAGAGGGTGGCCCCTGGGCCACAGACTCAGGAGGGCAGTCGACTTGAGTCACTGGGGCGGGGGTCCCTCCGCCCATCTTGTGTTTCAGTAAATGGTGCCAGGAAAGACAGGCCCTCCCTTTTGGCTTTTCTTAAACCACCTGGCGCGGGGTTTTCTGCCACCTCCAGCATGAGGACTGATGCCGTTCACCTCTCTCTTTCTTGCGTCCTTCCCCAGCTTCCTCCCAACCCCACACACGGACCTGTCCCACGCCTGCTGACCGGGGCCCCGTGGGGGAGGCCAGGCCAGCTGTGCTGTGGCCTGAGTGGCCCGGTTGGCCAGAGTTCAGAGGGCACGGGAGAGGCTGGGCCCAGGGAGCTGCCCGCTGCCCTCCCGTGGTCCACTTGGCAGCAGCTGGGCTGAGCCACCCCTGCCAGGAAGCTGAGTCTGCACTTCACTGCAAAGAGAGAGCGGGGCCCGTGCCCTCTGCCTGCACACACGCTGCCCACCCGCCCAGCACACCCAAGAGGCCCACCCCCAGCAGCTAACATTCCCCTAGTGCTTGGATTCCCCAGGGCGTCCCACATCATTTGTCCTTGGTTCTTCCTGGGCAGCAGGTAAAACTGTTCTTCCTGGGATCTCCATGTAGCAGGTAAGTCGGTGTGCAACAGATAAACGGGCCTCCCCTGAGACCTCTAAGGTCGTTCCTGGGTTGTGATCTGGGCTCTGCTGTGTGACTTCAGACCAGAAGCTTAACCTTGCCGTGGCTCAGCTTCCACATGTGGAGAGGAGCTGAGAGCAACGCCCAGCACACAGGGTGTGGAGAGGCTGAGAAAAGCTGGGGAAATGCAGAGCTGGGTGGTGAGTGCGTGGCAGGAAGGGACCTCCGGGGCTCGGAGCTCGCACCTTTGGGCTCCATCCCCAGGGCTGGCCCTGTGCTTTCCAGAACCTGTGAGCAGGGCACTGAATAAACCTTTCCAGTGGGTGTCTGCGGCGTGCTCCTGCCAGCCTCCTTCCTGCAGCGGGATGCAAGCAGCTCAGGGGCCTGGAGGGACTGCCCTGCTGAGGCCGCGCTGCTTTATTACTTGGCTGGCTGATGCTGCAAGGCTGAGGGGAGCCAGGGATGTGGGGCCCAGAGCCCCCCCATTATCTCAGCAGGGCCAAGGTCTCCAGGGGAGGGGCCTGAGGACTTGGGCTTCCCTTCTTTAAAAGGGAGCGGTGGAAAATGCAGAAGGTAGTGGCATGGGCCAGCAGGGCATGGCGAGAGAAGGACGAGGGACACTTTGCCTGCTGAGGAAAGTGCCCTGCTCCCCAAAGTGGGGTCCCTCGTCATGGTTAGAAATGCAGAATCTCAGGTCTCCCTGACATCTGCGTCAGAATCTACTTTTAATAAGTGCAGCCTTGGGGGGGTCTGTTCCCCCACTCCCAGGCTTTCTGAGCTTCCAGGGAGGTCCAGAAACTAAGAGCCCCAGGTGCAAGTCAGAGGACTCAGCTCGAGCCCCACCGTCCGGGGCTGCCAGCCACCGGCCACGCGTGGCTGCGGAAGTCAGGTGAGCCCCCACGGGCTGGGACACCACGGAGTCACGCGAGACACAGGCCAGTGGTCAGTGGCCACCGGGGCTGTCACGGGCAGTTCTGCCAGGTACGGGGGCTGGTGCGGAATCGCGTTGCCACGTGGGATGGCTCAACCCAGTTCTGCCAACAGCAGCTTCGCTCTTTGCGTGGTGCCTCTGGCACACGTGCAGGGGGCAGACGCGTGGGGATTCAGAAGTGAGGGTGGGCGGGGAGGGGCTCGGGACCCAGCTGCTGCGGAACATCTGTGAGACTCAGAGCTGGAGCCCGTCAAGGTGAGACTTGCCAGGAGGGAATCTAGGAAGCAAGCTCAACCTCTCTCCGCTGAGTGTCTCCGGGCCTCAGTGCATTGGCTGAGCCGCCTCCCCACCCAGGCCACCTCAGCTCTCAGTTCAAATGGTGATCACTTCCTGAAACCCTCTCACCACACACCTGGAGATACTACTGAGCCAGCTACCTGGCGGCACAAGCAGGTTGGCTCCTAAAATTAACCATCGCACTCTCTCCTAGGACCCCTGCATGGGCAGAGACTAGAGAATGTTCGCCAACGTGTCCATCCCTTTCCTCCTGGGCCCGCAGTTCTGGGGCCCCCTATAACCCCACTGCAGACAGGTAGGCCCAGGTGAATTCTGGCTTCTGGCATCCGGGCCCCCCTCCAGGCCTTCCTCTTCCCTGGTGGCCCAGCCAGATGCAGGCAGCCCAGCGAAGGACTCCGAGACCGAGAAGGCAGCGAGATCCTGGGGGAGGAAACCCCCAGCCCAGCAAGGCCAGAGCACGGAGTCCTGAGCAACCTCCACGTGAGCCTGAAGTGGGGCCGTCACGTCCAGCCCTCAGATGAGACCCCAGCCCCAGTGGCCACCTTGACTACAGCCTCGTGAGACCCCAAGAGCAGGGGTGTGGTTGTCAGGTGGATCCTGACACAGAGCAGTTTTGAGATAATAAATGTGTTGTTTTAAGGCTTTATGTCCTGGGGTCTTTTTTTGTGCAATAGCTGAATAATACACCGATGGGGGACGTTTGATGAAAGAAGGGGAGCTGGTCCTTCAAATCGAGCGGTGGGACGACTGGGCCGGGTTGGCAGAGACGAGGGAAGGGAAGGGGATGTGGCGAGAAGGCCAGCACGGAGGTGACCGCTGGGGCCCTCTCAGGGGGCAGCTCTCCCGAGTCTCTGCTCCCAAGGCCGACAAAGTCTCTGCTCCCCATTCCGTCCACGCGCTATAAATATTAAAACGCGCCAGAGGAGAGATTGGGAAATAGGACTCTGGGCAAGATACCGCTCTGAGTTGGGGAGAGGGAACAGACGAATTTCCTCCTTCCCCTTCCTGCTTCAGTAGGTTTGTTGCAGGTGCTGCAGGTGATAAGGAGCAGGAAGCAGAAGCCCTGCAGGCTGGGAGGGGAGGGGCTCCGAGACTCACCTGGGGAGCAGTAGGGGCCCCCGAGGTCCCCGGAGGAGTCAGCTCCCTTCCCTGGGCCTCGCTGGATGCTGACTAGTCCCATACTGGATGAAAATGAAAATATAAGGTAAGAAAATAAAAGCAAAGTGCCCTGTGTGGGTGACTGTGCGGGTTTGGGGGTTCCACCCCAGGATCTCAACCCTACAACCTGCAGGAGATGCGGGTGCCTCTTCACCCCAGCCTCACCCCTCCAGTCTTCCCCATCCTTTCTTTGCCAGAAGCTTCTTTGCCTCCACACCTCCCTTTGCATTCTCGCTGCCAGCACCGCGTTTGCAAGCTGTTTGGCAGCTGTCCACGCTACCACAGACAGGTGGCCGCCCTGTCGTCACACGGCGCCCGCCCCTCCCTTCTCTCCACTCCCCTCTGACCCTGCCCTGGGAACTCCGCTTGGATGTATCACTCCCCTATTTAAAAAGCTCCTATTTGTCCCAAGCCCTTGGCAGGACCAATTCCAGAAGATTTCGCTGGACACCCAGGCCCCTCCTGTACCCTGTTCCGCCACATGCCCAGGAGAACCCGGCCCGGCCCGGCCCTCTCATCTAGTCCAGCACAAATCCCACCCCCGTCACAACCCAGGTCAGACCTGACCCCTCGGCAGACCCCTCCCTGAGGGCGGAAGCCTCAGCACTTTCTCTCTCTGTTCCCTGAACTTCTAGACCATTCCAGCCCATGCGGTCCATTTGTTGGTGAATCGCGCGTGCTGCCATCTGAGATGAGTTTCTCCTAAAGCGTTGCACAGATAGTTAATTCTTTGGGGGCTAATTTCAATTCTGCTTGTTTGGATCTTGCTTCCTGCTCCTTTGCAGTCTCCTCTGTGGTCATCCAGGGGGCTGATGCCGGGACTACAGCGCTGGCCTTCCCGTGGAACCCAGCGTGAGTACGGCCAGGTGTAGGCTGTCTCGGTGGGATTTTATTCTCTCCTTCAGTAAGGTCCTGGGATGCTGCTCCCAACTCGCTGGGGCAGATGTGATTCAGAGGGGGGAGGTCAGGCCCTCTGCCCCTGAGGTGGCTGACCCCTTCCTCCACGCCGGGGCATGAGGTCTGGCAAGACAGACAGCCACAGAAGGCCTCGAGAGAGGGAGAGTTGGGAGGGAAGAACAGCCGCCATGCCACAGGTAGAAAGCTTGAAGTCAAAGAAGTGGGTTCAAGTCCCAGCTTCCCCTGACTCTGTGTGACCTTGGAGAAGTCACTTAACTTCTCTGAGCCTCGTTCGGCTTATCTGTCACCTGGCACCTCCCGCACAGGGAGGCCCTAGCGATCGGTGGGGTCAGGTGGCTGGCTGGATTTTATAAATGTGCTCCACACGCAAAGCATTTCTATGATCTCAAACTCCATATCCTCCCTGCAAAGGGCTTTATAAGTCCACGGTGATATTTCGAGGCTTCTAGAATCAAATGAGGGCTGGTGACTTGCCACTCCAGGCACTAAGGACATGGCTGCAGGGTGGGGAGGAAAACGCAGGGAAACCCTAAATTCATCCACCTGTAATGAAGGGATGGGGAGGGCCGAGACTCCCTAAACTGACTTTGCTGTTGTTTGTTATTCTTGGAGGAAAATCCCCAACCTGATTCTGCTTGAAGCAGGGCTGTCCAGAGTGACGCCTTGACAGGATGATGGATGGTGGCCAGGCCTGGGGCTGACACCCCAACACACCCCCTGCATTCTTTATCTGGAGCTGCTGCCGGCAAAGGCTGCAAATAAGCTCTGCAGTTACAGGGATCCCTGATAAAATTCCATTATGGGCCCCGGAGACAATCACGCTGGATTCAATAGGCAGGGGAGGCCGGGGGACGCTGGGAGCCGGGCGCAGCCACTGGGGAAATTTTCCCTGAGCCTGGAGGCTGTGGCGCCGGGATTCCATAAAAGTCACTGGTCTGAGCAGACTCAAACCAGCTCTGACATCCAATTGTCTTTTCCATTTGCAGAACGAGAGAAATTACGGGGCCGTGCGGCCACCCGAGAGGCCGAGACCTTGGTGCTGGAGTCTATTTGGTTTTATTGAGATGTTAGGTTTTGCCCCGGGGGACTTGTCCACGGGAAGTCGGCGCCCCCCTGCCCAGCTCACTTTTTTGGCCTCCAGCTGATTCATCAGAACCCTGCGATGCCCTGTGGTCACTCTTTGCCACTGGCCCCAGAGATCAGGGCAACTGGGCTCAGACCTTCAGGGGATGGGACCTGGGCAGACAGACAAACAGTCCCTGATTAGGACGAGCCTGCAGGACTGGAGAGAGGAACGGGTGGTGGCTCCCTGCCCCGCCTCCCACGCGACTCTGCCCTTTCTGGTCTTTCCGTGCAACCAGCGCACCTGCGGGTGACCTTCCCCCATCTCTGAGTCCAGCGGCCTTCCCTGGGCGGCCTCTCTCCTGGAGGGACCTCCTACCAACTCCTGCCCCGTCCTGCACCACGCAGCTGGGATGCCTTTCACATGCCTGCTCCCCTCGGGAAGGGGGAGCTGCGCATGCACCCACTCTACAAACGAGAGAACTAGGACGCTGGTCAGTTATGGCCCTTGGCCGAGGTCACACAGACAGCCCGGAGTCTGGCTCTGCCTTTTTGTCATGACCTTTACCCCAGCCGACCTCTAGTGCCCCTGGAGCCCTTCCAGAGGGGGGAGCGACCCTCTCTGAGCACACACCCACCCTAGTGTCCCCCTTCCTGCCCAGGGCAATCACAGCACCCAGTCAGAGCTGAGTGACCTGAGTTAACATTGACCTTGCTCCTTGCTCCCTGCTCTGACCTTGGCTCATCCCTCGAGGACACAGCATCTTCTCAACATCCACGGTCCCTTGTCTGGATGGAGACATGCTGCAGCCTGGTCTGACACTCTGTGCGGGCCCCGGGGAGCGTCCATCCGCACAGTCAGAGGGGGCTGCTCTGCTGAGCGTGGGGTGCCTCCCCGCCTGGAAGGGACGTCCACTCACCTCCGCAGCCTGAACCTCCAGTCTGGGGACCTACCTGGTGTTGTGGGGCAGGAGAGCGCGGACAGGGAACAGCCGGCCAGACAAGCCCCGGCTGCAATCTCCTGCCCGCAGGTGCAGATGTGGTGCCGGAAGTCCCGCCCCTCTCGTGCCTCCCTTTGCTCACCTGTAAAAGGGGTGGGCACTACGCCCTCACTGGTCACTGTAGGTCTGAAATGGCTCTGGACATGGAGTGCCAAGTGGCTCTGTGTGAGGCAGTATGGGGGTTCTGCTCCCTCCCTCTGAGGGGTGCCAGTGCTCTCTGACGCTTCTCCCTTCCTCAGTCTCCCTGTGGAGCATTTTCACCGAAGCTCATCAAGACCCCCTGCTCTCACCCCCTCTTCCAGCCCTGAGATGGGAGAGTGTGGGGGGACATCGTTGCCAACAGCCTGGTGCCCATGTCCTCTGTCTCACTTGCTGCTCAAGACTTGGGGTGACAGACTCAGCAGGCCTGCCCCTGCCCTGCAGGAGACAGAAGAGACACGGAGGGAGCGCGGGGTGTGAGCTGGGGCCGCCTGGAGGGGGCTGCCTGCCTGGTGAGCAGCGGTGCCCCACCCCTGGGTGTCACTGGCAAACCCAGGTGGGCCCCAACAGGTGCTGTGCCCCGTTCTGGGCTGAATTGTGTCCCCCTTAAATTCAGTGAAGGGGGAGCTGACGTCCTCACCCCTGGGGCCTCAGGTGTGACTGTAGAGGGAGGCAGCGCAGGGGGCTGGTGACCGGTGTCCTCCTGGGGGTGGGACACAGAGGCACCTGCAAGCAGTCAGGGCGAGAGGCCCCAGCAGAAGCCGCCCACCACTCCCTCATCTCTGACTCAATTTCCAGAACTGTGAGAACATAAACTGGCTTTGCAGCTGCAGGTCTGAGGAGCCGAGGGTGACCTGACCAGACGAGCAGGTGCCCAGCCAGCACCGCAGCCAGCTGACCGGCTGGGGGGACGCGAGGGGCAAACGGATTTAGCAGAAGGTGCTGGGGTGAGGAGCGGCCCGGGGCAGGGAACTAACAGTCTCCTCCCATTGGTTCCTGAAAATCTGCAAGAGGCTGCAGGAGGAGTTTGGAATTTGGCAGGCCCAGGTCTGCCCAGGCTCGTCCCTTCCAGGCTGGCGGGTCAGCACTGCCCACCCACGGAACGCTTCCCTCTCAGACCTTCGACCGAGGAGGAAGCCAGGGGCCTCACATTCCCCACACACCCCCAGAGGGGCAGCCGGCACCACTGGTCTCTTCGGTGGCCGCCTCCTCTAGAGTGTGCCCGCCCCTCCCACCCGTGCCTCTGAGCCCCAGCTCTGGCCCCTCCTACCCGGGTTTCCCCTCCCAGCCCTGGGTCTGTCCCCTAGCCGGTCCACACCGTCAAGTCGCTGTCCCCCGGCCTCATGTGGGACCCGGTGCCCCTGCCCTTGGGGACCCGGCTCCCCTCAGCTGCTTTCTGGCTCACGAGGACTCGACTGCCTAAAGTTCACTCCCCACATCCGTGTTTCTGGGTTCTTCTAGAACTCGGGGAGCCCCTTCGGCTCCTTGCAGCCTAGAGGCTTCCTGACCCCCTCCACAGTGCCTCCCCATGCGCCCCGGCGCCCTCGGCCAGCCCCTTCAGAAGAACAGGCCATGGCCAGCACACAGCTGCGAGTCGTGTGGACGGGATGCAAGTGACAGCCGCTGTTTCCATTTAAAACAAGCGCACGCTCAGCGACGACACCCGTGTTCTCCGAAGGGCCAGGGATGCATCACACGTCCTCTTATTTTCTCTCATTTTGGTAGAAAGTGCTTTTGCTGCATTCTCTCACCCACCCCTTCTTTCTTTCAACATGTCCCCCGCATTAAATTTTTCTGAGGGTCAGTGCCCCACGTGGGAGATGTTCCTGTCAGCAAAACACACGCTCGTCTCCGCTCGAGGGGGGACACGCTTTCCCTTCCTTCCCCAGCATCGCAGCCGCCGTAATTCTGAGGTTTTCTGTGGAGGAGGATTCGGGACAGAGGAAGCAGCTGGCTGGAGCAGCCAGAATGGGGGCCACGCTGAATCCCGCGGTCCCTGGGGTGCAACCCCATCCCCAGTGGGAGGTACACCCCCAACGCCCCGTCCTCTTGTCCATTTCTCACGCCGCTGCTCCGGTCTGTGCCTGCAGCCCGTGACACAAGGGCTCTTCTCTGCCCTTGTGCCCATACCCACCCTCCGGGCCTTGCTGCTGGGGGGGCCCCTTGCTACTGGGGTGCCCCTCCATTTCAGACGGACTCTGGTGACTCCCAGGGAGGCCAAGTCGCCTCCTTCATCCCACAGTCCCCCCAAGACGCTCAATCACCTGCCCTGGTTCTCTCTGACTCTGTAATTAGAGGCAGTGGGAGGTGTTTACTGGGGGCCTCTGGGGGCTCCTGTCTTTCCCAGGGTTCCCGAGGAAAGGCAGGGGCCGGGGAGGGTGGCGCAGGCGGCCACCTTTGGGCGCAGCTCGGTCAGGATGGGGTGGGAGCTGCAGAGGGTGGCCCGGAGTGCCTGTGTGTCCTCCTCCCACAGGCCCCGCCCCCAGCCCTCCGGAGCCCGCTGTCACCAGCCTGTGTGGCACACGCGCCGTCACACCAGCTCCCGAGCCGGGATTTAATCAGGCTCCCGGCTATTAGTCCCCGAGCAGTAATTGAAGTGGTCTGATTGGACCTATCTATTAGCTGAGGGAGCTGCGGGGAGACGCTCCGAGCATTTCCTCCGCCTGCTAATCTATCTGTCTGGCATTTTCTCTGGAGCCAAGTCCGTGCTTGAGCACAGAGGCATTTTACGGTATTATTATTACTTAGCGCTTATAACGCACTTCATCAGTGCGCGTGCAGCAGCCGCACCGGCGGGCAGCGCAGGGCTGGGACAGCGATAAGATCTGGCTCTGGCTGGGCGATGTTTGCTGCCCTGCGGCCTCTCTCCTGACAATCGGGAGTCGGGTGCACAGGGGTGTGGAGAGGGGTGCCAGCCGGAGGAATGACACGTGGGGAGGACTTAGGGCTGGTCCCCCGGAAGCTGACCCCAGATAGGGTGTTGTGTGCAGCGGGGTGTATTTGGGAGGTGGCCCTAGAAAGCACTCATGGGGGTGGGGAAGTGATACCCAGAGTGGGGACGAAGCCAGTAAAAGATGCTAGGTTGTCCAGCTGGTAACTGCCACGGACAATGGTGGCTCAACCCTCTGGGGTCCTTGGGGAGACAGTGAGGGTGACCTAAGGCGGGGACAGTCCACCCTGGGACAGGCAGCCGGAGTGTCAGCCGCCCAGGCTGGTATGGACTGGGCAGTTCCCAAGGCACTAGCTCTGTACAGGGCAGCCCCAATATAAATGGGGTGCCTGTCCGTGGGTTCTCACCCGTGCGCTTAAAAGGGACTTATAAGACTCAACTGCAGACACACACAATAAAATTAATAAAAGGGTTCATTTTCCAAAAGGGAAGGGAAAAAGATAAAGAACAAATTGGTGAATGCGTCCTGCCAGTTCCGCTGAGCTGGAATCTTAATGGCACCCTCGAAAACCTGGCGATCCACACCCACGAGCAGTCGCCCCCCTCCAAGCTCACAGGTCTGGTTTTTAAATCCCAAAACCATTTCTTAACTCCTCCCTCAGTCCTCAGCATCCTTTTGGTGATGACGGCACTCTGGGATTCGGAGTCCTGGGTGTCTTGGATCTCTCTGGCTTGGGGTGGGGGTGGGGACACTCCCCTTTCCTGAGGACCCCCCTCTTACAGCTCCCCAGAGGTTAAGCTTGGCCCCCACCTGGGTTCAGTGTTGCCCCTCCTGGGCTGCAGGTGGCTTTGCTAGAGACTCACCCAGTGGGTGCCGGGACATTAGCACCAGCGGCTGGATGGACTTTGGCGCCAGGAAACAGCTATTTTGTTCAGACAAGCCCTGGGGGGAGCCCTCTCCCTCCGTTCTCCCCCTGCCAGCCCCTACTGTCCTCTGAACCTCCACGTCTCCGGCCAGACCTGTCTGGCCGCTCCCCTTCCCTGATCCTGTCCCGAGAGGAGCAGAGTGTGGTTTGCACTCGAATGCTGACTCTGGCAGCTTCTGGCGTGTGACCTAGAGTCAGAGAACCCCTCTGACCCCTGGTCCCACCATCTGTGAATCGGGAGCCACAGCACAGCCTGATGGGGGTGCTTTGGGGGTTGACTGATGCTGCCCACAGGTGCCTTCCTGTGCCCGCTGCAGAACAAGAGTCCAACAGGTGCTCACTTCTTTCTCTTCCCTTCTGCCCACTGCCCCCACCACGCCCCGCCCCCCTTCTTGGCTGGAGACTCACATCCGCAGGGCTGCGGGGTCCTTGTACCCTGTCTGTGCAGAGGGCAGCAGACGCCCTGCCTGGCAATCCCGTAGCCTGAAACCGGGGTCTGTGCCCCCCAGGCCCAGCAGAACCCAGCACATCCCCTGAGGGGCCAATTTATGCAGCAGCTTAAACATCTTTTAAAGCTCCTTCCCCCAGATGTGGGAGTCAGCAGCTGCTGCTGGGCTGCAGGCTTTTCTTCAAAGGGCAACCCCCTGGGCAGATGGAAGTGTGCTGGGGAAAGCTCTCTTCTCTTTTCTTACATATTGTTTCTCCTTCACGGAAGCCTGGCTCCTGCCTCAGCCCTGACTGCCACGGAGCATCAGGGAGCGGCGGGAGGGGAGCTCTCGGGCCTCTCTGTGGGAAGATTTCCCTAATTACCCCGCCTCCAGCCCCCCTTTCCGTCTCCCAGGGGCTCCTCTGGTTTGCGGGCCTCCTGGCGGCCATATGCCTGACTTTCAGAGTGTGCCTGGGGAACGTGACTGTAGCTGTCCTCGGGGTGACAGCGACTCAGAGGACTGGAATGGGGAGCCTCCTGTAGGGCTGGCCTGAGGCCTGTGCCCAGGGCAGCTGCCCTACCAGGCCAGGGCCTGCCCAGCCTATGAGCCCAGCAGCCCTGCCCGCCCCGTCCAGCCCAGGCCGGCTGCAGGCAGGAGCCCGTCTCTGCCACCGAGGGGATCCCTCAGGGCTGAGAGGCCTGGACGCCATTCATCATATTAAAGACCAATTCGGCGCAGATTAAGAGGACACAAAATTCCTTCTTGTGGGCTCCGGGAAAGCATCCATCCTTCGGGAGCTTTCCGGGGCCAGGCCGGGTAGGAAAGGAGCAGCAAAGACATGGCGAGGGGCCTGTTTCCTGGGCCCCAAGATGAGGCCCGGGGGCTGGTCTTGTCAGGCTCTGGGGGGCCCTGGTCCCCTCCCAGGCACCCAGCGCTCTGCGTCCTGAGCAGGGCCATTTTCAGGGAGAGCCCGCAAGTGCTCAAGGACTTCATTCTTTCTTAGATCCACTCACCCCACTTCTTCCAAGGCCAGAAGCCACTCCCGCCAGGGCCGCTGCCAGCCACCTCCTCCTCTGCCGGCCTGCCTGTGTCACCGTCCAGAGCACCAGGGATCGGCTGTGCCAGGGAAGGACCACCTCTCCCCAGCAGGCTGGCCAGGGAGCAAGGACAAGGGGGCTGGGTCGGCTGCCTGAGGCCCGGGGGTGTGTGGGGGGGCGGAGGGCGCAGGCCGGGGAGGGATCTGCTCACCGAGGAAGGGCAGAGAAGGGAAAGGGCGTCTCTGGTTCCTTCTGTGCTCATCCTGCCTTAGGCCTAATGTAAATACTGCGTGGAGGTCAGCGGCTCTGCTAGGGTCCGAGCTGAGAGAGTTGGGTTAGAATTGGGGCTCCCTCTGGCTGGGGGGCTGCGCAAGTGCTTTCACCCACCTAAGCCTCAACCCGTTCATCTGCAAAGTGTGAATAGCCAAGTAAGCTCCCTGCCCCCAGGATTACAGGAGACCCTCTACCCCAAGCTTCCAGCAGCAGGGTGGGGGCCCCTGAAGATACACCCCATAAATTGAGCTTCTCCTGTTATCACGACCATGTGATGTGGACTCCACGACCTTTATTTCTGGAACACGTCGCAGCTGAGGTTCTGAGACATCAGGAGCCAGGTCCAAGGCCGCCCAGCTGGACAGGGACGCTGGACACTCCCGTCAGGCTGGGAAGGCCTCGTCCTCTGGCCGGGGCCTCCTCGGACAGCCTCAGCCTCCGCGGAAGGGAGATAAATGAGCCCAGGCCTAGTGAGGTGGCCGCCTGCTCAGCCACATTGGCAAGGGCAGCGGCGGGCGGCTGCCAGGCTCCTGACAGCGCGCAGAGCTGGGCAGGACCTTCCCCGGGGGCAGGCGTGCCCAGAAGGCCGCACCTCTGGGACAGACAGCTGCAAATTCCTTCCCCGGGTCCTGGACTCTGTCCTTCAGCCGCCCGGCAGAGAATGGGGTGGGGGCCGGAGGTGGGGTGCCCCGCGCTCTCTCCCGCCCCCTCGGCAGAATTGACTCTGGATAAACAATTACAGTCTATTTACCTCAGACCATATGGTGCTGGGGAACAGGTGTGCGGGTAATGAAGAGCCCAGCTCCAATTAAGCGTCTGGGAACCCGGCCGGATTCCTGCTGAATCTTTTGCTTGGGCCGAGGCCCACTGACAAATGAGAGCTAAAAGGGACCACGGCTCAGTGGAGGCAGAAGTGGGGGCAGCGAGGCCTCGACACTGCGCTGGGCCACTCGGGCCCCTGGGAGGGGTGTGGGGCCGGGGGGCAGGTCCTACCTGCAGGCCAGAAGGGAGAGCCCAGCGGCTTCCTGTGGTAGCCACGGCCAAGGCCTTTGATTGCTGGACAAGGCCGCCCTGGTACCCGTTCCGTGGGCAGTCAGAGAGGCTCCTGTGAGACCGTGGGGCTGGCAGGGACTGGTCACTCTTGGCTGTTTTACTCTGGCCTCGCCCTTGTCTTCATTTCCCTGCGTTGCTCCCCGAGCACCCGACGTTCACCTAGAGAATCTCTGCGCTAGGCTCCCTGGACACAGCTCCGAGAGCCTTGCTGGCGTTGAGTCGGTGTGATGGGAAAGGAGACTTGCGACAATCTGCGGGCAGGAAAGACAATCCGTGTGTCACAGTCCAAAAGCAAGTTCACTTGGGGGAGCAGTTAGTGCAAGAAGGAAAGCCAGTCATTGCCCGCCATTCCTGCAGGCGCAGCTCCAGTGGGCCCCTCTTCCGGCCCTTCCCAAATGCCTCCACCGGTCGGCCCACCCTCTGGGCTCCTGGCCACTCCTACCCTCGCCCGTTACAGCGCATGGGGGCCTGGAGCTGCTCTGTGTCCTCTTGCTCCAGGACGTTTGCCTTCCGCAGGGCAGGGCGGGTGTCGTTCCCAGGGGCCAGGCAGGCAGGAGCAGCTTCGCGAGGGATGCAGCAGCCCCCCCTGAAGCTCGGCTGAATCAGTCTCCTGGGAGGCTCCCGTGGCCGGTGGAGAAGGCGCTGTCCACCCCAGCCTGGCCTGGGCGAGTGGACAGACTGAGACTTCAGCAGGCACCTCTGGGAAGACCTGCAGCCCCTCACTGGTCGGGAGCCCAGCGAGGTGACCGCACCAGAGTGGGGGGCTGCAAGCCGAGCCTCAAAGACAAGCAGCTCCTGTCTGTACAGGGGCTGGCAGGAGCTGGAGGAGGGCACCGGCTTGAAGCCCCTCTCGTGTCAGCTTCACTGCAGTGATGGGGTGCACCCCCTCTTCTAGGGGGCTTGGTTCAGGCGCGAGTGATGAGAAAGACAGATGTGGAGATTTTTCACACCCTTTCACTTAATGTTTTTGCTTTTTTTCCTCTTGGATTTTTGCACTCTTTAGGATTTACCAAATGACATCAGCACCTCTTCGAATGTCCCTACCGGGACACCCTCTGAAGGTCTCCCTGGGGTCTGCTGACTTCCCTCAGGGCAGGTCTCCCCGGCTGTGGGGATGCTGACCCAAAGGCAGGGCCCCCTCTGTTTCTGTCTGATTAGAAAGGCGATTGTTACCCATAGAAATACACAGCTGCACCACGGGAAATGGATAACAGATTGTTCCAGGGAAAATTAAGGTTTCAGATGAGGGGCTTGCACGATTTCTGGGGGCGCAAGGTTTCTGGAGTCAAGATTCTGGAAAGTACCACCCTCCGGCCCTCCCTTTCTAACAGAGGCCAGGAAGCAAACTAAATGGGTTTCAAGGTGGGAAACAAATTGGATTTTTAAAAAATGCTTTGGTTCTAATGATCGGAGGGGCTATTCATATTCCTGGAGTAGAAAGTGTGTCTTGAAATCTATGTTTTGCGTTGACAGCTTCTCCCTAATGGGCAAGATCTCACACATGATAGGGCCATAAACCATGGCGCTCTGGCTGGCCCTGCTGCTTGTCTGATAAGAGAGACAACTGACTCAGCAGCAGGCAGAGGGCACCCCCTCCTCCCACCCGCCTACCCTCCCTCCCCCAACCAAGGACCCCCAGCAGATGGGAGGGGCAGGAGGAGGAGGCAGCAGAAGGCAGAGCCCCAGATACAGGATGATCCTGGGAGCCAAAATTTTCTAGAATATCAGAAGATACACTCCCCTGAACACAAATCTCATGGCCACTTTGCAATGAAAGCAAAGTGGGTGAAATGAAATGAAAGTCCCACGTTCAATGAAACCGCCTAGTCAACCCCCTCCCAGAGATTCAAAGCCCCCTTAGCATGGAGATGGCTGCGAGGAGTCTTAGAGGAAAGAAAATCCATGCTGTAGCTTCGCTGAGCCCACTGGTTCCCAAACGTGTTTGGTGACAGAAGCCCGCTTTGACCCAACCCCAGTGGACTTTTCTTTTACTTTTTAAAAATATTTATTTATTTATTTATGCGTACAAGGGCTGGGTGTAGGCCAGAGGTTTGGGGGAGTGAGAGGATTCACCAGAGATAGTGGGGAGCAGAACAGGCGGATCTACTGAGATACACTGCTGAGGGGAGCAGCGGGCGAGACAGGAGAGGTCTGCTGCGCCATGTGGGAATCTCCCTGATCAGGGATCGAACTCGTGCTGCAGTGACTGCAGATAGCTTCATGGTGCTGAGACTTAACCCGTTGTGCCACCAGGGAGGCCCCTTCGGTGGACTTTTCTGCAGCGTCAACATTTCCCAGCACCCACAGTGGTGGACGCTGCTGTGTGCTTTGCTGGGGCTCCCCCTGTGGAATGCTGGGACTGGAGCCTAAACACCCGGAACCAGAGATCAGGCGACTGAGCTCAGGCATCAGCAGGGGCTCCTGGGCCTGTGGCCACTGCCTCCCTCTGTGTGTCTGTGTCCAAATGTCCCTTCCTAAAGGACACCAGTCCCGTTGCCTTAGACCCCATCGTACAGCGCTCTTGGGAGGTGACAGCCTCTCCTTATGTCTCCGTGGAGAGTGGCATTTCTGAGTCACTGGGGATTAGGACCTCACCCTGCTGGTTTGGGGCACAATTTAGTCTCATGGAGGTCAGCATTGTGATTTGGGACCCGGGAACTAGTGGGAGCTTGCAGGTGAGCACAGAAAGGCGGGGGGCCCGGCGGGGGGACTTGCTTCTCCACTTGTGTCTCCCTGTACAGCGGCGGTGACATCGACATCATCGCTCTGTGAGGACTTTGCAGGTACAAAGTGCTTTTCCCTCCATCATTAATTAATGTGATCCCCATGACAACAGGCGAGGCAGGAGGTCCTATTATTAATCCCACCTGACAGAAGAGCATGCCTACACTCGGGGGCTGGGTCACGGGTTTTACGTCACCCAGGAAATAGTAGCGCCAAGAGACCCAGGTGGGTTGAAGGAACCCGGCCCTGGGACCAGTGATGGATGGGCCCCCCCGCACCCCGAGGTGGATGCCGCCAGCAGAGGCGGGAGCCAACTCAGCAGCCCGTGCCCCCAGCCTGAGCACTCACAGGCGGCGGTGATCAAGTCTTGGCCCACACTGGGTGCGCGCTCGCTTGGCCAGCTTGGATGCAGGGCTGTTCTCTGGAGCCTCTGCAGCGCCTGTGGACGAGCTGGTCTTGCTGGACGCTCTAGGCACCTGTCAGTGCTGGAAGCCAACCAGGGAGAGAACTGGAGAATTCTCAGCTGCCCAGTGGACCCAAGCCGGCTCGAGAGGGCAGGGCGTGGAGCAGAGCGCCATGCCACCCGCCTCCCAGCTAGCTCAGTGGCCAGAGGGAGAGAGACAGGGGGCCGGTGGCAAGCTGTCCCAGCACTAAGCAATTGAGACTGTGGGAGGCGGTTGCGGGTGAAACCAGAGAAGTAGGCCTTCCTGAGGCCAGAGCCGGTGGGGGCTGGTTTCCCAGGGCCAGGAGGCCTGCAGGCTTGTCCTGTCTTCCCGGCCTGTAACCTGCCATTTGTCTCCTGGCACTGCCTGCAAACTTCAATAATCAGACACATCCCCTCCCTGGAGGCTTGTTTCTCGTTGATTCTTCCTGAGTCACAGGAGGTGACTCAGTAGGTCCCTGGGCAAAGTGCTCCTGGTCCCGCAGCCCCCCACCTCCAACCCGACTCCTGGGGGCACACCGGCTGGACATTTCCAAGGTGCTTTCAAAGAAGCTTTCAACGAGGACTCCAACCCGAGCCCCCGCTCTGAGCCGCGGAGACGGCCAGTCGCCTGCTCCTTGAGCCTCAGGTTTGTTCTTGGTAGATGGGCCGAGGGAGCAATGTCAAGGTCACAGCAAAGATCCACTGAACAGGAGGTATAAAGAGCTTCGCAAACTGCAGGAGAGCTGTCCAGTAACGGCCGTCAGGGGAGCCCGGGGGTGAGTGGGAGCCGGCAGTGACCTCCCCACCGCTCGGGAGAGGCAGCAGGAAGCCCCAGGGCCCCAGGCTGGGCCAGACACACCCTCAGCCTCCTCCCAGGCGGAAGCACAGGCTCAGGTGGTCCGCTGGGGATGCGCCCACAGCCTTGAACCTGTAGACAGCTCAGCGGCAGGGGCCCGTCCCCAGGGACAGGTTTCTCTGCCACTCCCCCTCCCAGCACCTGACTCTGAAGCCCCCTTTAAGGCACCGCCTTTGGCCAGTCTTGAAGCCCCATCTGCCCAGTATCAAGCAGTCAAAGCTGCCGTGGCAGGCGCTGGGAATAACCCGCTTCACGTTTCTTCACGGCGGCGTCTCCCTTGCCTTCCCCAGCCCTGGCCCTCCTTTGGAGGACGAAGCTCTCCCTTAACCTCCTCCCAAACATCCTGTTTGAGGCTCGAGTCTTCCGTTATTGCCCCTCGTGCAGATAAGAAATCAAAGGCCCAGAGATGCCTGGCTCTTGCAGGCCTGACTGAGTCCTGTCCTGGGGCCAGGCCTGTGTCTCCCAGACTGCTCAGAGTGGTGAGAAAATCCAGAAGGGCAGGGAGCCCGGGACCACCTCTTCCCCAGACCACCCCCGAGCCTGCTCTGGCTGGCTCCAAACCGTCCAGCGGAGCCTGCTCCTCCCCCGGCAGGGACCAGATGGGCCCCTCCCAGCTTTTATCGCAGCAGGAGCCGAGCTGGCCAGCGCTGGCCCTGGGGGAGGGGAAGCTGCCAGCCTCATCTAAGGACTCTGAAGCCACACCTGGGTGGGGGAGATCCCCGCAGGAGGGGGAGGCGAGGTCTGGGCGCAGGGAGGAAGGGGGGCATAGAGGTTCTGCCCGAATATGGACGCCCAGTGAGTGGGCTGGAGGAAAGCGCAGGGGCCAGCTGCCACACGCTGGGGAGAGTGGGCAGCCTGATTCTCTCTGCCGCCTCTCTGTGGACATTCACCTCCTGGGCCTTGTCTAGTCTCATCTGTGCCCAGCACGGGAAAGCAAAGCCAGGTCTTGCCTCCCCGTGCAGTCGTGCAACTCACCCCGGGCTTGTCCCGTAGCTGGTTCTGCAGCAGGTGGGGGGGTGGGGGTGGGCAGGGGAGACCAGCTCAGAGCCCGCGTTCACATTCTCAAGGGTGATGGACTGGGGCTCTCCAGCTGGGGGCTCAGAAGGCTGATCCTTTCACCCGCCCCTCAAAACAGCACCACGGCAGGGTCCCTAACCCTGCAGAGGCCCCCCTTCACCACTATCTTCTGAGAGAAGCCAGCCCCACTGAGGTCCTGGGTCCGTAGCTTTCTAGAAAAGCAGGCCAGACTGCAAGAGACGCAGATAAGCCAATTAAGAGCCCGGCCCATTCCGGAGGCTGGCGGCAGGCACTGTCTTCGAGGCAGCAGCTCGGGCTGCCGGGAAGGTACAGTGCGTCCTAATTACACACTCCTCTGTGACAGGAGGTGTCAAAAGATTAAAGGAATCAAACCAAGTGGCTCTCTCGCAGCCCCTCCCCCAGGAACCAAGGCCTCTGCAGAAGACGATTACGGTGCCAACATAGCGGTTAGAAAGACAATTTCCCGGCCATGCCCGCCACCAGCGCACCTACTGCGTGTCGGGGTGTGTCTGTGGCCTTGTCCGCGCGCCTCGGATTCATTTTCTTTTCTCTTGGCACAGCTGAGCAGAAGAAAATAAATTTAGCCCCTCTCCCTCCTCCTGCCTCCCTGCCTCCCGGGTCAGGCTCCTGCCCCCTCCTTGGCCCCCTGGCTCAGCCTCTCCCCTGCTGCTGCCCCTGCGCTCTGCTTCTCTGTCCTGCCCCCATTTCCAAGTCAAGAGAACAGAAGCCGCTGTGGCCTTCTTCGCTTTTCTTTCTCCCCCACTCTGAGGATGTTTGAAATAACACCTGCAATGACAGAGACCCACTCCGAGGCTCACCTCCGCCTCACCGCAGCGCTTCTCTGGCCTGTGCTCATCGACCCCCATCAGATGTGATCCGAAGAGAAAACTGAGGCCGCATTCCTTGAGGGCCTCACAGCTGAGGTTCTGAGCTTGTGCAGCAGGCAGGTGAAGCCGTCTGCAGTCCAAAACCCCAGCTGCTGACCTACTGTGCATGCACCCACGGAGGCTGGAAGGAATGTTGGAGAGCAAGACTGGAGTCATCTCTAGAGCATTAGGTCTGGACAGTGGAGACTGGACATCGGTAAGGAGGGAGGATGGGGGTACTAATAGGACCCCTCTCCAGACCCAGTCGATGCCCATCTGATGCGGAGAATCTCCACTGCAATGGACCCTGCCTACCTCTGCTCTGTCTGCCTTATCAAAATATGAGGCTGCCGGGGGCTTAAGTGAGAGACACTCATTTCCCACAGTTCTGAAGCTGGAAGTCCAAGATCAAGGTGCAAGCAAGGGAGGGCTCATTCTGAAGCCTCTTCTCCTGGCTCGCAGGGCCCCCCACATCGCTGCGCATTCACGTGATCTCTGCTTTGTGAAATTATTGGGTTGGCGGGTTGCAGAGAGAGCTCTGCTGTCTCTGCTCATAAGGGCACTAATCCCGTCAAGGGCGCCCCACCCGCATGCCCTCACAAACCTGACCACCTTCCAAGGGCCCGTTTCCAAATATTACCGTGCTGGCAGGGGTCAGGTCTTCAGCAGGAACTCGGGGGTGGACAGTCCACAGCAGACCATCACCCTGACGGGGGAAGCCACGGCCTTCAGGCAGCTGGGGCGGGACAGTGGGAAAGGCCTGACCAGGCTGCCATTACTCAGAATGGCTGGGCTCTCAGAGGGCACGAGACTTGCCCAAGGTCACATGACTTGCCCAAGGTCTCAGGGCCGGATGGGGCCAGCGCTTGCCTCCCCTGCCCTCCAGTCCCAGGTCTTTGTCAATCCTCTGCACCCTCAGGGTCTGCAGGGTCTTTGCTCACCCCACCCCCCATCTGTGGCAGGAGGGGAGGGCCTTGGGGGCAGTGGGCTCTGGCGCTGGCTTCTGCTCTGGAGCGTGCAGATTTCATGGGATTTCAGGTGGGGAGTTTGCTGATGCCCTGAAGCTTGTCATCTCTGGGGAACACTGGGTGGGGGAGTGAGGGTGTGCAGGGGAGTGGGGAGCAACATGGCCTCATCGGCCCCTCCCTCCCAGCCCTACCCTGCTGCATTTGCAACTCAGCATCAGGGGGGGCTTGAAAGCGGCCCTCCGAGGAAGGCCAGAGAGGCCTCACGAGTTGATGTGAGTGTCTCTATTGCTGTAGTAACCAGCCACTTAATAACTGACTTTCCACTAATTTTAATTGAAACACGTAATGATATTTCCGGGTGGAGAGTGAGAGGCTCAAGCCCGGGGACATCTCCAGCCCCCCGCTCCGGCATCACGTGGCGGGCGCGGGGCCTCCTCGGGCATTCTGTTGGAATAGACTGAGGCTACGACAGCAGCTCCTGCTCCACTGCCAGGAACCACAGCTGATGATAAACGCCATTAAAGGTCAGCTGGGAATAGAAAACTATTTATGTTAAATGTCACAGATTAAGCCGCAGAATGGGCCTCCGGTGGGGAGCAGAGAGTGAGGTGAGAAATGCCGGTCACCGCCTGCCTCTTTAGGGCCAGCGAGGGGGTGCTGGGGGAGGCGCGGGGTGCTCAGGCCCCCACAGCCTCTGAAGCAGGAGGGTTTGGCGGCCACAGGTGACGGGCCGGGCAGGCATCCTGGAGGTTGCTAGGCGTCCTAAGCAAGGTTTGGGGGAGCGGGGATGGGGCTGGTCTCCATCACCTCTTTACAAAAGGGTACTGGGTGTCTCCCCAGGCTGAGAACCAGCTGCCTGGAGAAGCACCCAAGGGGACCCAGTGGGCTCTGCTTCCTGGCACATGGTTCTGGGATCTGGGGTGCTTTCTGGGTCAACACTGGGGTCTAGTGACTACTGAGCACCCCACTGGCCCCTAGGAAGGAGAGGCCAGCAAGCCCCCTCCTCCCGGGGTCAGAAGTTGGATTTGAAGGACATGGGGGTCCTCATGGAGGTGGGGGTCAGCCTTCAGCGGGTGTAAGCAGGGCCTAAAGACCAGTGCTGTGGAGGGAGCCCGGCACCCCATCATTTCCCACCACAAAGTACTGATGCCTCCTAACCCGGCCCGAGAAGCCCACCATGCAGGTCTTGGCTCCATTCATTCGCGAGCACACCCCAAGAGAGACTTTGTGGCCAGGTAGGAAATATCCCTGGAAAATAATGAGACCACAGAGGCCCCCGTGAACGGCGGCTCCGGTGCTTGATTAGCTGCTAGAGGTTGTACATTTGGCCTGCAGAGGCAGACGCTTACCTGGGGAGTTTCCCGCGCCAGCCCGCCCCGCCCGGCCGCCGGCCTTGGTGGTGTGTACAGGGCACACAAACCCATTTGCTATCCGTGTACGCAGACGTAATTAGGAAGGTGAAGCTAGTGGGGAAAAAGCCTACCCCCCGACACAGGCCTGCTCAATCAGTACAGAGCACCCCAAGACCCCTGTCCTCTGAGTCGCGCCACGGGGGTGGTAGGGATAGGGGGAGCTACCACTGGGACCCGGACTTTCCCTGCTGGTTGGGATCATACTGTGACCTCACCCCACCCCTGCTCCGTAATGGGGAACAGAGTCACCCCCTACAAGCTGACCGTGTGACTGAGCCACCCCTCCCTCTTTCCCTGGCCTGTTTGTCTGCAGCACCCAGGCTGGATGTAACGTGCCCAAAAGGACCCACAGAGCCTGGGAGGAGCCAGAGCAACCCCGGGGGGCCTACGAGTCTGGTGGGGGAGGGGGAGGCCCAGAGAGGCAGCCACCGGAAGCCAGTCCTTTGGACTCTGCAGCAGGGTGTCGGTGGAGACGAAGACCCCGCCCCTGTTCCCTCTGCCCTGTGAGCCGAAGGCCGGGGCGGCTGGTGTTTATACTGACTGTCACAGGAGAGTGCTGGGCGCGAGCTCCCAGGAGGACTAAGGGGTGGGCCATGCTTTACCTGGGACCCCACCTTCAGGGCCAAAGCGGGGAGCTGGTGTGTGAGGCCTGGGCCTGAGGGAGCGGGCGGCCAGGAGGCTGGAAGGGGGCTTGGCAGGTGGTGAAGGACTCCAAGTCTGTGCTTAGGGTGCAGTGTGACACGAATTCCAAAGCACACGAGAGTCCCCCGCTGTTCCTGGGCCCCTTTTCTTCCAGGGAGAGTGAGGACCTGGTCTGGGTTTCAGAAACAACACTCTGGAAGCTGCAGAGAAGATGGGCCAGACATGGCACTCCCAACGTTCACGTCAGGGCTCCCCAGGGGCTTGCTGAGAGGCTGGCGCTGCCCCAGAGCAGCTCATTCTCCTGACTCGGGGCGGCCCCCGGGGGTGCTGAAGCTGCCAGTCCCGGAACACCCTTTGAGAACTGCTTGGAGAGGAGCTGGACGCAAGAGGACCCGTGGAAAAGAAATGGTGAAAAACCAAGACGCCAAGGAGACGATTTGAGAGGCCTCAGGTGGACGGGCAGACCGATGCCCGCGGTGGGGAGGGGCACTCGGGCCAGCGGTCGGTGGGCAGTGGACTCACGGTCTGACGTTGGGTCTGCCGAGCAGCAGGGGAGGGACCAAGCCGAAGCTGGAGCGGGGGGAGCAGAGCTGGGGTGCGAGGCAGGGCTGGGGTCCCCGGGCACAGGCGAGCCGCCCAGTGTGGGGCCGGGGTCGGGGTTGCCGTCCGCTGGCTGGGCAGGGACCCACGAAACCCGACCTTCGGTTAGGCCGCAGCCTGGGGCCGCTGCAGCCGCAGACGAGCCTGACTTGCAGAGCAGGAGGGCGCGAGGCAGTGAGCCAGCGGACGGCCGCAGAGACAGCCAGGTGGGCGGCGAGGCGCCACCCCCCGAGCAACCTGGTTGCTGGTCCCTGATTTGCAGCCCCAGCCTGAAAGCATCCCGACAGCCTAGCCCCGGACCAGAACCCCAGGATCACCGGCCTTGCTCAGACCCAGCCCCAAAGCCCCCAAACCCCAAAGCCCTCAAGTCAGGGTACTAAGTGCCTTCAGGAGGGAAACAGACCTGGGAAGGGGGGCCCGGGTATCAGAGCCGAGGGCAGATGCTTCGGTCTGCTTTGGCAGCAGCCCAGGAGGGGGCCAGGGGGCTGCAGGGGAGGGGGGCGCGCAGACCCCAGAAGGAGGTGGCTCTGAGTCACCAGCGAGGAGCCCAAACACACCCCCGCGATTCCCTGGGGCGCGCTCCCTCCGTCTCCGAGCCGTGTCCCCGAAGGTTGGCCTGTTTCCTCCGCTGCGCGTGCCCAGTCTCAGCCGCTCGGCAATCTATTTCACGTGCAGAGTATCACTGCAGCTTAAGGGAGCTGGTGTCCGCGCTGTGCACCGCTCAGTAATGGCTTAAGCACACGATGCTCCGCTCTCATCGGCTGGCGTGCGCTTGCCAGCCTGCCAAGACCTGCCAGCCCTCGGCCCGGTCCCACCAGCTCCCTCCCAGGCCGAGATTCTGCTCACAGGACCTCAGCTCGGTGGCTGCTTTGGGGTCAGCTGCAAGGTCAGTGGCCACTGAACCGCCTGCTCCTGAGCACTGCCCTCCCTCCGGCACCCGGACAGCCTCCTGGGTCCTGCCTTACTCTTGCTTCCAGACTTGAATCCACAACCCCGAGTTCCCTCAAGTTCTACTCTGTTCCGTGCCCCTGCTCATTGTCTCTGCTGGGGTGTCTCCCCCACCCTCCGTTGCCATACCGGTTGGAAAGGACTCCCCTTCAGGAGACAGCGGTCTCTCTGACCACTTACCAGCGGGGACACCAGGCCTCTAAAGCCCGGCAACGTCTCAGCTTCACCGACTGATTCCCGCCAGCCCTCAGCCGTGGAGGAGGCTGTTCGGGCCCGCAGGGGCAGCGGGGGTGGGAGGGTGTCTTTGGCTGGGTGGTCCTGTCTAGGGGAGAATTGGAAGGCAGGAAGCCGCCCAGGAAGGGAGAGAATAGGGGGTCTGGAGGTGGGGGAGAGGGGACAGGCCTGTGAGGAGTAGGGACCCGAGCTTGCTCTCTGGCGCCCCCTGTGGGTCACCCGGCAGGTGGCTGATTCCTGCCAGAAAAAGGCCCATTGCAGACCCGGGGCAGCAGGCAGGGCAGGAGGCCAGGGTAGCTGCCAGGGGGCAGTGGTCAGCTGGCTCAGCCAGCTTCTGCATGTAGGGGGGTGATTGGGGGACCCATGCAGCCACAGGCCTGCAGAGGCCCTGCTGTGGTTTTTCACTGGCTTCTCTTTGAGCCTTAGGAAGAGCTTAGTTGTTCCCCAGAGGCACAATCAGGAGGGAAGACAGAATTATGACAAGTCAGGGTGGGAAAAGGGGACCAAAATCCTAAAACCTCCCAGTGAGGACTCTCCCGAGAGCCAGAACTCACTCTGTTACCGCTCCTAGACGCTGACACCTGCTAAGCTCTACTACAGACCAAACACAATTTCACACGCGCCATGCCGTTTATCACGTGACCCTGGAGGAGGCGTGTTGAGAAGTAGAAACTCGGATCGGATGACCTGGGCCACGACCCACAGCCGGGCCTCGGGCCGGGAGGGTCACTGCAGCCCCACGCAGCCATGCCCCCCTCGCCCCACCTCCTGGCGTGGTCACGTCTCAGCTCCTGGGGCCTGTGGTAGGTCTGGGCTGCTCGGGGAGTTCCGGCCCTGTTCCCCAAGAATGTCCGAACTCAGTCCCCTGAGCTGCACCTCGCTCTGGGCCTCATG
>PVIJ01011452.1:0-28765 GCA_004024925.1 Scalopus aquaticus
TGTCGCTGCAAATTGCATGTGTTTATCTTCTTTCCATGCTGAATAGTATTCCATTGTGTATATGTACCACATCTTCTGGATCCAATCATCTATTTTTGGACATCTGGGTTGCTTCCATACCTTTGCTATTGTGAACAGTGCCACAATGAACATACCGGTGCATGTATCCTTTCGGATTAGTGTTTTTGTATCCTTTGGGGAATTTACTTTTATACTCTTGATGGAGTCTTCATCTTAAACCTATTGGTTTCCTTTTGAGCAGAGTAACAGTTCTCATCCCCTTTCTTAGCATGTATATTAACCTTTCAGGGACATTTTCAGATTTGACCAAGCTCCCAAATTCTACAGTGCAGGGAATAACATTCACTGCAGATTTTTTGTTGTTATTGTTAGAACCATTTTACAAGACTGCTAATAATAAACCATCCATTTAAACTAGCTTGACTATTTTGAATGCTGCTTAATTATATTTACCTAATAGCTTTTAGCGTTTTTAAATCATTTCCAGTGATTTTTTAAATGAAGGAAAAAGTTCATCTGTCAGCTTCTGAAAAATTTATACAAAATTTGATGTGAAATGTCTTTTTAACATATTCAAAACTACTAATCAAGTCAACCATGAGTGGACACTCTTGCAACAGGACATTGTAGTTTACAATCGCTTTTCTCACCATTCCAATCGAGCCTAAAATCTATAAAAATCACCTTATTATTCATAATGTTCACAGCATGTATTCATTGAGCACTTTTTATGTCAAGCACTGTCCTCCACTGTCTCATTCTCACTCATGTGCAAAGGTAAAATTAAGGGTGGTGGGTACATTTTTTAATCTACCTTTGCTTTCTTCCTAATAAGAAATATGCCTAAGTATAAAGCACAAAATAAAAATATAAGTAACTGCAAATTTACAATTTAAAAGTCTTTAAAATCACTGTCATTAACTATAAAATAAGTTAGGATTAAAACCTGGTAAGTGTAAGGGTGAGGGTTACAGGTAATTCTTAGCAAGCTATTATATAACTACTGTCTTCTCCCCTACTCAGGAAAGCACATCAGAAAGCAAACTAGTATAAATGGTCTTATTATAGGGTAACCCAAAGTCTACTTGATTTTTTTTAGGTAAATCATTTGCAAACTTTGGTGCTTTAACTCTTATAGGTTACAAATTACTTTCGACACATCAGTGGGTTGCAACACCAGATCTGTTCTTCTGAATAAAGTTCAAGACCTTTTGGCTGACCTTCAGGAGTGGCTGTGTTCTTATTCTCATCTTTTGAAAGTGCCTTTCCCATACCCCATGTTCTAACCAAATGGATCTCCTTACTGTTCCTCATTCACATCAAGTCACAGTGTTTTCTCTTCATATCAAGGGCTAGTGTTGAAGCCAGAATTCAATTCTAGGCAGTCTGGCTCTGGAGCCCATATGCTTAACCAGTGCATTCTACTCTCTCATATTGTTCTTACATTATGGAGTTTGTTTTCTGGGGTGGGGGTTGCAAGTGGAATATCTCTTTTCTATGCATTTATCTCCTCTGTGGAAACTTGCATATATTGTTAGTAGGTCTACTTATTTGACATTTCGATAATACCTTATTTTCTGGTGTGGTAAATATGTAAGAAGCATTAAATACAAATTCATTTAAATTTAGGGTAGATACATTAAAATTGTATGCAACATATTTTTTTTAACAGATCCTGTGACAGATTAAAAAAAAATCCACGGGTGTAAGAACGCAAACTGTGAACTGTGATTCACATAATCGAAGTCCTTATCAGCTGTGAGAATACAGTTCACTGTTCATTGCTTCACAAAGATTAGAGATGGTTTCTAGCATAGCCACTCCTTCGGTTTAAAGGTTAAATGCTCAAAACTACAAGGCAATTTATATAACCATTTTATTGGAATTTCACTGAAGATTCTTCCATTTGCTTAGTTATTTGAGGCTTTGTTTTCCCCGTCTGTAATATGGGAATATGCCTGCCACAAGATGGTCAGAAAAATTAATATTTTATATAAAACAGTTAGAACAGCATTTGTCATCAAGTACAAGCATCAAAACTACTAGCTTTCACTCTTATCCTATATCTAAGAATTATAAATTCTTACCTTGCAGACTAAATATAGTGGAGAATTATAATGCATAATGGTATACATAAATTCTAACCATGGGCTTTGAGAATACAAAATTGACACACAGAATGTTAAGCAGAAATATGGTTTAATATTCGTTTTCTGAAATCTGAAATTCATCATTAACTATGCCCTGTCAATAACACCTCACACCCAGTGGAGTATCAAATCTAGCCTATGCTACTTCTTAAGTATCTCAAATATTCATTTGTAACCCCCACTTCTTCTCATCCAAATGATTGCAACAGCTCCTTTTGGTCCTGCTTACTTCAATTTAATCTCCATACTGTGGCCAGAGCAATCTTTCTCAAGTACAAATTTAATCACATCACTCTTTAAACTCTTCAGTGGTTCCTCAAAACACTTGTAGAATGACAAAGGGAAAACTCTATGTTGCCAGTCAGTTAGATATAATCTTTAATATCCTTTCCAGTCTTATCTCTGGTTGCTTCCTATGGACACACTATGTTCCAGTAAAATTGAACTACTTGGAGTTCTATGGATCATCCTCTTCTCTCCGCTCCTCTCCTTTCCTCTCCTCTCCACACTCCTCTCCCTTCCCCTTTCTTCCCCTCCCGTCTTCTCCTCTCCCCTTTCCCTTTCTTTCTTTTTTCTCCTCTCCTCTCTTTTCTTTTCTCTCCTTCTCCTCACCCTTCTTCCTCCTTCTCCTCTTCTTCTTCCTCTCTTACTAGCTTGCTCTTGCTCTCTTCCTATCCCCATGTTCCAATATTCCGAAGTCATTACCATGGACTACAGGCACTATATTTTACTCAAACCACTGGGTTCCTTACTGTTTCTTGAATACATGAATTAGTCAAAATTTTGGGTCTTTTCAATTGCCGCTCCCTCTGCCTCAGTTGTCCTCCCTCCACATTTACACATGGTTCCTTTCATTTTCTTCACATGTCCCTCCAAACATCATTACAATTCTATGTACAATAACATCATACCTCATTACTCTTTGTCTTCTATTCTTCATCTTCTTGCCTTGATTGCATTTTTTCTACATTACCTGATTCTATTTATTTGGTCTATATCCCTTTGCTCCATGAAAGAAGAGATTTCATTTCATGTGTTTTGTTTGCTGTGACATTCCTAGCTCCTAACACAGTGCCTGTGATTAATGTAGGAACTCAATAAACATGAGTTTAAATAACGCATGAGTGCTCTTCCTTATGCTTCAAGTATTTTTCCTTGCCACATTTCCATCTTTTGCCTGTATAATATCTATCGAATCTTCATATTGCACTTTCTTTGTAGCAAAAAGCTAGGATAGATACTCTTCTTTAGACTTCTACTTTCCATGCTTTATTTTAAGTAAAAACTAATCAGATTATTTGTGGAAAGTTTGAATGGGCCCAGGTCATGACAGTCATTGAATGCTAAGTTAGGCTGTTTATAATTAATCCAGTTAGTTACTAAGATTAATTGAAACATTATGTAAGGGAATATTATGCCTTAAGAAAATATATTTTTGACAAATTAGTTTGGCTACAGTATGCAGGAAAACAGGGCAAACAAAGATCTCTGAGAATATACTCAGAGAGATAAGGGCCAAGACAAGGGAAAAGACAAGAGGCATGTAGTCTGGAATTGTCATGAAAAAAGAGCTAATAGAGTTATATGACAATTGTATTTGATAAAGGAATATGTAAACCATGTCAATAATAATGCTAGGATGGTGAACTTGGGTGGATATAAATTGGAATTGGTGTGCTTCAAGAGGAAATCTAAATGGAAATAGTAATAAGCAGTTGGAAATTTGAAGTTAGCACTAAGTTAAAGGTATTCTTGTAGGTTTAGGTGTTTTTCTGGAACACATGAAATATACACCTTACCGGAGGATTTGTTTAATAACTGTTCCCTCTACCTATATTACTCTTCTCCCACAGGCACACATGGTCCCATGTACTTCCAACACATCTCTGTTAGAAGATGTGTTCCTGAGGAAAACAATAGAACAAGAAGAAAACCCTAAGTGTGATGTAAATTATATGATGGCATCTAAAGTCTATGGTTCATTGCTCTTTTCATTAGAAAGAAAATATGATTAAAGTTGATGAGGTTCTGGCTATGTGTTAGTTGCTGTCCCTATAGTAAGCATTTGATTCTCATGACACACATAAGTTATATTATCCCCATTTAACAGATGAAAAAATAGAGCAAGAAAATGTTACAGTTCATATTGGAGATCAGGTATTTATGACTTCTTTCATTGCACCAGCTCCCAGTAACCAAGTGCCATCAATAAAACTCTTTTGGGTATCACATTACTGATGGAAAAGGTTATTGTCCTGTGATGGATATGTAGTACAAAATGGCCTCTTTGGTTTGCTCTAAAATGGTTAGGTTTGAAGAGATTTACTCCTCAAATATGCTGTAACTACTATCAAGGGTGAAGAGACACTCCAGGACCTTGTTCTACAAATGAACTTGTATTTATAAGAGAAAAAGTAACTTCAACTCATTTATGATTGTTTGTACTATAATAATTTCAGGTTTAAAATCATATTTGTGGGTGCATGCTGTTTTGAGGGAAACTATTTTACAATAACCCACAGTTCTGAAGACGTAAAACCATAATCTTAATCTACAATGAATAACTAAAGTTGAGTCCTTTTCTGTTTGTGGGGTTTTAGGAACTGGCTTTCTCTGACTGAGACTTAGGAGGTGGACTTGTAGTACAGGTGTCTGTTGAGCACTGACAGAGTCAGATGGAAATATCATCTGTTAACAATAAGATGGACTCAGGAAATGGGGTTTGGTAGATGAACTCTGGAAGCAGTCCTCCTCTCTAGTATCGAGTTAAGCATATTCAATTCCCAGCAGATAGTATCAATTCAATAGTGGGGAGGGTACTAGAATATTAGTGATTGGTGAAAACGAGGCTTATGTACATACAGAGGTGATTATGTATTCCCCTAAATTCATACAGTTTTGTAAATCAATTAAAAAAAAGATTTTCCTTTCCTGCACTGTAATTCCTTTAGAAGCATTTCTAATATACTGTGGTCTGGTTCTGCCTGTGTATTGGGGAATGCGTGAATCTACTCTAGGGGAAAGGGATACAGGGACAAAAATAACCACTGGGAAACACTTTGAAAAGAAAGACAAAAGAAGAAAGACATAGATGACTATAGGTGAGAGGAGACCACTAAGAAAAATTTGTAGCAAATATAAGCACTCACCACAAAGTCTTAGAAAGAAGTAACAGGAAGATCCTGTAATTATAAGATTTCTTCTGTCACCCCAAAGTCTCCTACCATTTTGGCAATCTGGGTCATTCCATGGGTTTACACCACAGCAGTGCTTTCTCTGTTTCATTGAGTTTTGTTGCTGGCAGGGAGGAAGGAAATTTCTGGAGTTATCAGCCTGCATCATCATTCCTACTCCCTTCCCCCTAGGAAGCTAGGGCAGGGAAGGGGGGATGCAGGTTGGAACAGCAAGCTACCCGCAGGCCATAATGAAGGACGGGTCCTTTGATCAACTTCCCGTTACTGGGCGGTTTTACCTCATGTCTTTTTTTTTTTTGGTTTTAAATTTTATTTATTTATTTACCCATTTAGTCTGTGCAGAGCAGACATGGTTAGCAATCTAAAGGTCACTAGCATGGAACCGTTTGGCCAGAGCCCAATGTTTCAGATTTGCCAGGGACACGCTGTTCTACTGTACCTCAGCACTGTCAAAAACACTTAATTCAAGTTCATTTATTTCTCTTTCCTTCCTTCTTACTTTCTTATTTCCACTCTTTTGATTCAGACACTCTAATTGTATTTCTATATCTTCTCACTTTCCCCTCCTCTACTCTTTGCAGTCTCTATGCTCTTTTCCCCATGGTTTTCTTCCCCAGGCATCATCGTTTCTGCTTGAAACAATTTCTTGAAGCAACCTCTTTTTGCCAGTGGAATATCTGTGTGCCTGGTGGTAAGGAAGAGAGTATAGTACTGTTTTCACCTCTAAGATGGAACTAAATTTAAGCTATCAGTGAGTTCTTGGTGAAATGCTGAACTGAGGAGTGACCTAGTAAAAGGTGATGGAGGAAGCACATTATGGAAGATGTCTCACTTTGGAAAGGACTAAGTATACATGAATGGTGTCAAACATAGATACTAGAAATTATGCTTCTTCAGGGCCAGGGAGACTTAGCTCAAAAGAAGATTTAGGGTAGTCTATTTCTTATGATTTCTGCCATGATTTCACTTTTTATGATTTCACTTTTTAACCCATTCCCCACTTTGATTCACTATATCACCACCATCACCATGTTCACAGATCAATCTACTACCACCATCTACTACCATCATTCGGTCCATGTTTTATTTTTTTTTAAAGATTTACTTTATGAATACAAGCTGGGGTACAGACCAGAGGCATGGAGTGGCAAGAAGGTTCACCAGAGACAGAGTGGGGAGCAGAGCAGGCAAATCGACGGAAACACACTGCTGAGGGGAGCAGCGGGCAAAGCAGGAGAGGTCTGCTGCGCCATGTGGGAATCTCCGTGGCTGGGCGTTGAACTCCGACAGCTCCACAGCGCAGCACTTAATCGCTACATGCACCAAGGAGGCCCAGGCCATGATTTATTTTCTCCTTCTCTCATCCATCATTCATTTATGTCAGACCTCCAGTAAAACACTCCTAGCTCCTTTGGGGTTGCCTCTGAATTAGTGTCTTGATGCCCTATTTTATTGTTATTCTTCTTTAGGAAATGTATGCAGTGGCATGCAAATGAGCATAGGAAAGGCCTTGCTGAATTCAAACACACAGATCCCCAAGTTCCCCAAACAAAGGAAATTTCTCTGGCCTAGCTCTTTCTATGGGCATCAAAGTTAGGTCCCAGGGACTTGCTTCAATTAGTCATCCCAGGTTTTCTCTACACAAATGATACCAACTATTCTTGACAAAGACCCTACTGGGAAATAAGGAGACCTAGCTTGAAATACTAACAATTTTGGCTCCTGGAGAAAACTAGACCATAGGTGGGGGAAGGAGATTTCTTAAAAGTTTATATGCACCTTTATGGAAATAAGGAAAGGTTAGAAAGGTAACTTGACAGCACAGGCCAGATAAATAAAAAAAGCTTTCTAATACTGTGGGTCATCAAACAGTAGTACAGGCAACACAGGGTAAGCCTACAATCATTAAGAAATATATTTTGGTATGGTGAAGACAACTAAATATGACAAAAATAAAGAAGGAAGAAATAGAAAAAAAGAAGAAGAGAGTGAGAGAGAAAAAGAGAGAGAGTGAGAGCCACAGGTAACTGTGAAAAATTGTTGCATTTTTTGCCGGGGCAATACTCTAGAATGAGGTACTCCCTGTGCTTTGTACAGCTCTATGCTGTACTCCCTGGAATTCCTATAATTTGTTATTGAATCAACACTTAGGAAAGACATTGGCAAATTGGTGTTTATTGAGAGAAAGTTGAAGGACAACTTAAGCTACGATTTATATAGAACCGAAGAAACAAAAATGGCTTATTTTGGAAAGGACAAGACCAATATGGAGTATGATAGCCACCTTCAAACACTGAAAGTCTAATATGTAGGAAAAGGATCTGGGAGCAATGAGACAGAATCTATGGATTAAGAGGAAGGACAGTAAATAAGAATTAAGATAGGCAGAAACCTTGAATTACCTCCCTTGTTAAAACCTTCTCAAAAGAGGAAGGGACACATGTAATAGAGTCCTAGAACTTGTTCCCTGTGAAAGGCTTACAGGACTAAATATAGGACTTTCAGAGTGAGGTTAGACTAGGTTTAGGAATTAAGATCAAATGTTCCAGCCTTTAGTAGATATAGCACATTCCTTGAAATCAGACCTACTGAATCATCCTTCTTTCAGACCTTTTGACCTCCCTTATATAACAAAACCTGGTTCCCAATTTTTTCTTTAATTTTAAATTATTTTGTTTTATTTATATATTTTACATTATTGTGTATTCCCCATAGGTTAACCACCACCAATTCACCCGTGAACCATCACCATAATCCTTGTGATCTTTTCTCTCCCATTTTAAAGAGTAGGTTCATCAAGTAATTCCCACTAAATGTCACTGTTTCACTTCTCTAAATGCATACATTTTATTTGTGGTGGAAGATTGACCTTGAATGAGTCTTCCAACCCTGAGATTCTGGGAGATCTGCTCAAAATTCACCTCTATAATTTTAAATATTGCTACATTTTTTCCTCTCTTCATCAAATGTCTTCTTTTTCTATGTCAAGCCTTCACCCTCCCTTGGGAGGCAGTGCTGTGCAATGCAAAGAGCAATGGCTTTGGATCCTATCACAGGTGACTCAAATTCCAGCTCAGCTTCACTTCTAGGAGTCTGAGATGCTACATCTGTGAAATGAGCATAATATCACTCATATAAATGAATTACTGGAGGGCTAAATAAGATAAAGTATACAAAGTTCTTCGTAAACTTTGTATTACATTTATAGATGTTTATAGATATTGTATTACATTTATAGATATTACTTCCAGCCCTTCTAGATTTCTGCTTATAGCTCCTTGAATCACTTGGTAATTCCCTTAACATTGTATGTAAACAATCATGTTACTATTACTAAGATCTTAGTGTGGTTGTCTGCTTGCCTACTTTAAATAAACTCCTTTCCATTCTAAAAATATAGCATGGTATCATAGTTGACTGGGTCAAGGAGAATTGAATTCTCTCTAAGCCATTCTGGGTCAGTGTAAGATTGTTGCTTAGTAAGTCTGGTATTACAAAATACAACCTGAAGTCAGGGTCTGATTTTTACCATTTGAAAAAAAAAGTATTGCATGTGAACCAACACTCCGACTTTTGTCATAACTCACAAGAGCTATACAGCAGCTATGGAAGGCTGACAGCCCTTTATTCAATGGGTATTGACCATGACATGGACAATGGAAGAGACTAAAGTTGTCTAAAAAGCCACTTGTCCCATTGAGATGCCCCCGAAAATGACTCTAAAACTAGAATGGCCCACTGAAGAAATTGCAGGGAAAATTTATACATTTTTCTCTCTGGATATCCCTCTGGTCATATTCAAGAAAATCAGCTCATGCTTTGGGAAATGGGGACCACCAAAGGACCAAGTGAAATTACTATATTGAGACATGATGAATATATTAACACTTTGTGTGCCAGTGCCTTTTAAATTTACCAGCCTTTTGGTCTGGCCATTTTCAGTGCCACTGTATGAATGGTATAAGCATTCAATAAAACACACACACCTCCTGAACTACTGGATATTAAAAAAACTGTGATATCGCTCATAAAACACCTTACACTTTCACCAAAACAATGTGTAAAGCTTCTAGACTGAGTACGATCAAAGAAATAGCTCCTAATAGTTCCAAATAAAACCACCATGGTGTGAAAAATCAGAGACTAGATGAACACGTATTAATACGTGAGCGGCCACCTGATACTGGTGACAAAAACACGTACAATATGTGAGTGGACCACAAAGTGTTAACTATCCTTATTTTGAAAATGATTCCTCAATGTATACTTGTATTAAATAATTATTTTGTATATCTGAAATTTATACAATGTTATTTCAATTATATTTCAATAAAGTTGGAAAAGGCCTGTGTTTCAGCAGAATATTCTACATCATTATGAATAATGAATAATGGCCTGATCATCTCAGAAGGACTTCACCAATGACAGGAGTCTTCCCAAAGCCAACTGACTATTATTTAGAGAAGCAGTTTTTGGAGATTTAATACCTGCTGACCTGAACACGAAAGAAAAATGTGCTTTCATAAAACAGCAGAACGGAATGTGGGAGTGAAGGTAAAAGAACAAGAAGAATGTTTTAAAGCTTAATGATGATCAACAGTAAATCAATAGGACTATGTAGTAGAGAGCCTGCAAACCTCATGATAGCCCACAGAAGCAGAGGCATTACAATCCAAGACTACTGGGATAAAGGGAAAGGAAGAAACGTAAGGAGAGAGTCCTTCTGGGAGCAGAAACATTTACTTGAACCAAGAGACAGAAAGACAAATACACCAGGGATCAGTCATATCTTTAAGTGGTGTAAGAAAAGAAAGACAGAACATCACCAGATGACAGACAGGATCAAAAATGTTCTTAGCAGACTCAAATTATATATACATAAAAACAAAAAACGGAGTATCATGGATACATGTTAAAATTTATACAAATGTATACAATTTAAAAACCACAGGATTAAAGAATCAATAGCCAAGAATTGGAAATAATCTAAGTAAGTGCCAGCTGATTTATAAATGGATAAAGAAAATATAATACACAATAATAATATAGTATATCAAAACACCACTTACATCAATGAACAGAAAGGCTACAAGGAAAAAAAAAACAGCCATTATGATGAATTAAACCAGATGAATTTAATAAGTATTGATAGAACACCACATTTTCCCAAAACTGAGTATGAATTCTCACATGCTCATGGAGCACTCTCATTGATATACCACATACTAGGTTACAAAGCAAGTGACAATAAAGTCATGAAGACTGAAATCATATCAAGTATCTTCTCTAATCAAAATGGTATCAAAATAGAAATAAAGGACAAAAAGAGAGTTGAAAAAAAACCTCAGATATAGGAAGACTAAGCAACATGCTACCAAATATCTATTGGGTTAGAGTAAATCAAAGAAGAAATTAAACCTGGAGATAAATGAAAAATGAAGGCATGTGCTACCAGAAACTATGGGAATCAGCAAAAGCAGTACTAAGAGGAAAAAATACAAAACGATACAGGCTTACAGCAAGAAACAAGAAATGCCTCAATTATACAACTAACCTTATATTTTAAGGAAATAGAAAAAAGATAAGCAAAACCAAAATCCACTAGAAGAAAGAAAATAATAAAAGTTAGAGCTAAAATAAATGAAATAAAAATTTTAAAAACAGTGAAAAAAATAATGAAATCAGAACCTATCTTCTTTCTTTCCTTCCTTCCTTCCTTCCTTCCTTCCTTCTTTTTTCTTTCTTTCTTCCTTTCATTTATTTTTTAGAAGATAAAATAGACAAGCATCCAGTTAGGCTCATGAAGAAAAAAATGGAGAAAACACTAATGAATAGAAGTGAAAGAGAAGTTACAGCAGATTCTCAGAATACAAAGGATCATAAATGACTACTATGAACATCTTTATAACAATGCCTAGAAGACATGGGCAGATGTTAAAAACACACACACTTATAAGATTTAATCAGCACAGAATACGAAACCTGAAGAAATCAATCACAAGCAAGGAAATTTAAAACAGTTATTAAAAACTCTCCCAAACACAAAAGCCCAGAACCAGATGGTTTCACTAGTGAGAATTGACAAACCTTCAAAGATAAACTATTAACTATGCTTCTCAAACTCTTCCAAAAAATCAAAGAAAAGTCAATTCTTCCAAACATATACAAAGCAAACTCAGATACCAACCACAGAAATGGGTATCACAAAAAAAGAGAGAAATCCACAGATGAATATCTTGATGAACATAGATGATGCAAAAATCTTAGCAAACTGATTTTATGTGTCATCACAAAGAGGTAAGAGCTATGGGATAGTCAGGAAAATGGGGACAATAGTATGGCTAAGGAGAGATTTGGACTTTCAGCAATGACCTTAATGTAGTACATAAACATGTTGGTACTCAATGATTAACATCTGAAACTTATATACTTTTATAATATAGTTATATGCTATTACATAAATAAATAATATAAAGTTTCAAATAAAATGGAGAATATATGAGAATGACCATCAGTGGAATACATGAATCTCACAAAACTTAAGGGTTTTAGCTTGATATGTCACAACAGGATTGATGGCTTTCGAGAAATCTGTTGGTCAATGGCAGGATATTTTAACTGAATAATGTCCAAAGTAAGAAAAGTGATAATCTGACAATATAATTTTAACCCTATTAACTTAAGAGTCTCATTAATTACTTGTGGATATTTAGAGAAGATAAGTAGAATGATGAGGCACTGATGATCATGAGGAAAATTTACAAGAACTAGAAATACTTAAACTGGAAATTAAAAGACTTTGTAGAAAAAGATATTCTTTTTCAAATATCGTCAGAGGGCCTCCCTGGTGGTGCAACGGGTTAAATGCAGCACTGTAGAGCTATCCGGCTGCCACTCGATTTCGATGCCCAGCAGGAGAGATTCCCACATGGAGCGGCAGACCTCTCCTGCCGGCTGCTCCCCTCAGCAGTGTATTTTGGTCAATCTGCCTGTTCTGCTCCCCACTCTGTCTCTGGTGAACCCTCTCACCACCCCACATCTCTGGCCTGCACCCCAGCTTTTATGCAAAAATTAAAAAAAAATTAAAAATAAAAAATACATATATATATATATATATCTTCAGAGCACTCACATGAAAGAGGAATTTTTCCTGTTCTATGCAACCCAGAGGATATAACTAAACTCACATTACACAAGAAGGAGTTATTAGGCCAATCTAAACAATCGTCCCAAGAGAAGATAAGTTTTCCACTATGATCAGAAAGATGGGTTAAGTTACCTTCCTTTTCAACTTCTGAGATTGAACCAGATTCATTCTAAAGTGACTTCTGGAGATCCCAAATGAAACAGAGTTTCTCCAAGATAACTGGATGGGAAGTATCATCAAACTGTCTCTTTAATAAAATGTATAAAGATCATGCCTAAGCACAGGAATATCTTGAAAACCGAGTGATATAAGAACAGAGAACATAATTAAATTATAATATATAAATCTTGAATTTGTATATAGCTATTTTGAAAACCAGCAGTTTGAAATAAATATGATGGAAATCATATATGTAAATTCAAATTTTCTAGTAACCATTTTTAAATAAATGAAATGTCAGAAATTTAATAGTGTATTTTATTTAAATCAATATTTTAAAAATAATGCCATTGCACAAATAATGAAAATGAGACTACTAATAAAATATTTTGCTGGTTTTTCATACTATATTTTTAAAATATGGTGTGGACTGTACTCACAGCACATTCCAATTAATAGTTGCCATATTTCAAGGGCTCAATAGCCATATGTGGCTAGTAGCTACTCTTTTAAGCAAAAAAATTATTTAATATGTCTGAACAGAAATAAACACCACTTATACTCAAATGCGAAAAGCCTAAGAATAAATATACACACATGGTAATATTATTTGTAAAATACAAATTCTTGTTCAATAAGTTTTGCTACTTTGTCTCTCCTGACAATCAACCAACCTTTTGTGTCTACTTTAAATCAGTTTCTTAAATTTTGTGAATCACCGTAACTCAAAGTTAGAAATTATCTTTATGTAGACACACATACTAAAAAACAATAGTATCACAAAATAATATTAATCATAAGGTATTCTCTTATCTTTTATTTATTTTGTATTTTAACCAATTTAATATTTTTACCCTAATATATTTCTTTTTAAAAAACAAATGGCCATGACCCAATAAAATGATTTCACTGTCCACATAATGACTAAAATGTCAACTCACAATGCATAAAATTTTGAGTAGGGAAGGCAAGAAAATACCTAAAAATATATGGCTCAGACCACATGTGAGTGCTACATTAGCAAACTTAGTCAAGAATATGCTTGTTCCCAAGATAATATATGAGCAATGCTTAGTGAAGTGTCTGACACACAGTAGCTATTCAATAAATGATAGATATTTTTCCTGCTTCCTCACTGTCCCAATAACTGAGTATGCTGTTCTAGCTTGGATGAACCCTCTTAGTCAAATGACTATGCCAGAGGATGGAGATAGAAACTGAATGGTTGTGCTTCATTATGGCTCAATCTGAGTGTCTAAAAAATTATGTAAATGAATATAACTGCAACATCCTTAAATAACAGGATCGATGCAGGGTTATGTTTACATAATAATTACATATTTTGTAAAGACTCCACAATTCTATTAGAAATAATAGAACAGAGTTCAGTATTGAAAGGAGGCTTGTTAGGAATGAAAGCAGAGTAGGCAAGTGTCAGGTAGGAAAGTCACCTACCAGAAATTTTCCCAAAACATACAACAGGGTCAAAAATTTCACCAATAGATATGCAATCCTTTGGATCTTAGTCTTAAAAATTTATTTGCTAAATGGGCCTCCCTAGTGGTGCAGCGGTTAAGCGCTGCTCTGCAGAGCTGTCGGCAGCAGAGGCCAGGGAGATTCCCACGTGGTGCGGCAGACCTCTCCTGCCTTGCCCTCTGCTCCCCTCAGTAGTGTATTTCTGTCGATCTGCCTGCCTGTTCTGCTCCCCATTCTGTCTCTGGTGAACCCTCTTGCCGCCCCATGCCTCTGGCCTGTACCCCAGCTTGTCTGCATATAAACAAAATCTTTTAAAAAAATTTTTGTTTACTAAAATGCAGAGAGCAAGCTTCTGGGTCCAAAATTCTTATTAAATATGCTCTTAATATATGTCATATGTCACATAAAGACATAGATAGGCCACTTACAGGAGACACAGAATTAGCCTCAGATTTGGGAGGGGAAGCTGGCAAAGATAGGAATAGTAGAATCTTCAACAACTATACTTTATCTGTATGCTTCTTCTCAAGATCTCATGCTTTTCACACCACCTTCACACATATATACATGTTGTTTTTAGTTCTGCTTATGATAGAACATTGCATAGTGCATTGTTCTTTCACTGTAGCATGAGACCACTTGCATACTGATGCACATGCACAAGTGCATATGAATGTACACATTAACACTCTCTATTTTTTGTATCCTGTTACTTAAGTACACTCCACTAACCTGCTGTGACCTCTTCCCTTAATCCCAACTATGTTACCTCTCAAATTGTAAACATCTTTAAAAATAAAACAAAAGCACTTTCTCTGCATCTGTTCATATGATCCTAAAGTTTTGTTCTTCCTTTCATTAATGTGTAATAAATCGATTATTACACTAATTTATTTGCATGTGTCAAACCATCCTTTCATCCTTAGACTAAATCCCACTTGCTCATGAAGTATTATTTCAATGTATTGTTGAATATGATTTGCTAAAATTTTGTTGATTTTGTATCTACGTTCATCAGAGTTATTGACCTGTAAATTTTTGCTTTGATTTTTTTATGTTCTATGATTTCCTCATCTGCTTTTTGTATCACAGTAATTTTGGCTTCTTAAAATGGGTTTGGAAGCATTCCTGCCTCTTCAATTTTTCTAAGATTTTGAGAAGGATATGCATTTGATTTTCTTTTGATGTTTAGTAGAATGCACTAATGAAGTCATCCGGACCAGGAATTCTGTGTTTTGGGAGAATTTTGATTTCTGTTTCAATTTGTTTACTACTAATGTGGTGTTTTCAATTTCCACTCATTGATCTTTTGATTGGTGAGTTCAGTCCATTTACATTTAAGGTGATTATGTATGAGGTCTTACCACTGCTGTTTGCTTTGTGTTCTGGTAGTTATATGCTGTCATTATTTCTTTCTCCTTATAGTTCTATCTGCCTTTTTATTGAGGTAGTTTTCCATGATATCTGTCAGTTTCTTCTTTTGCTTGTCTCTTCAGATAGTTGTTCTGAGGTTACCATGAGCATTGTATAAAACCTTTCATATCTAAAACATCTTCCTTATGCTGATATTGTCCTGTCATTATTTTTATAAACAAATTCAATCATTTCCAATCTTCTTTTTAAAACTCTTGCATAAATTTAAAATTTAAAATTAAAACTCTTGCATAAATTTAAAATTGAAGTAAATACAATTCTTTAAACATGTTTATTTACCTTTAAATTTATGCCGTAATTATTTTATACTTTATTCTTACATCAGGTCACTAGATACAGAAAAAGTATTTAACAGTATTAGAGAACCACTGGTGAGAAAATGCATAACAAAATAGGAGTAGAAGGAAGGTATTGCAATATTCTAAAGGTTATATATACCATACCACATCATATTCAATAACGAAAAACTGAAAATTTTTATGCCAAGGTAAGATGAAAGGCAAGGATGTTTGTCCTTGCCACTGTTATTCAACATTGTATTGCAATGTCAGAGAAATTAGACATTAAAATGTAAAAATTATTCAAATTTGAAAATCATCAAAATTATCAGTATTGGCAGATGACTTAATAATATGCAAAGAAATCCTAAAGATTCCACTAAAAAAAATCAGTGAGGGGGTGAGACAAGATTGCAGTGAAAATGCTTGTCTCACCTCCACATATTCATAGCTAGATTGTAGCAGGAAAACAGTCAAAAAATCCTGAAAGAAAAACCTTTTTTAGTAGTTTGAGGAACCTCCACACAGTTTTCCATAGTGGTTGGACCAGTTTGCATTCCTTACCCAAAGAACACAAAAACATTAATTCAAAAAGATACCTGCACCCCCCCATGTTTATTGCAGCACTATTTACAGTAGGTAAGATATAAAAACAACCCAAATGCCCCAAAACAGATAACTGGATCAAGAAGATGTGGTATATATACACAATGGAATAATACTCTGCAATCAAAAAAAAGGAGAAACTCATGCCATTCACAGCAACATGGATGGAGCTAGTAGGGATTATGCTCAGTGAAATAAACCAGAAGGAAAAAGAAAAATATTGGATGGTTCCATTTATAGGGTGAATATAGGGGAACCAAATAAGGGATCAGGAAAAAATAATAACAAATAAAAAAAATTAACAGGCAAGTATAAATCAGAAACATTCTGCAGGGGAGAGGGAGGAAGAGGAATCAAAACAGAGAGGGAACAGCACAAAGGACTATAGTGATGGTGCATGGGTGAATGTGTGGTGGGAATTTTACAGGGACTACACCTGAGAGGAGAAAGCAAACATTGTACAAAACTGAATAATGATGTAAAAGATATATATAAATAAATTTTAAAAAAGAATTATTCTGCAGTGGTTGCTCCAGTCAGTAATTGTGATGTAGGCTCTGAAGTCTCAAGGAACTGGATTCTTTACAGACTGTAACCTGACAATATTGCTAATGATGGCTGCAATGACTGGGCATATTCAGTCTCAGGAGTGAGCCAGGTGCTACCTTATTTAATTCTCACACTTATATCATTGTTTCAGGTGTGAAGTCTAAAGCTTGGTGTTATTAATAATTTGGCTAAAGTCACAGAGAAGAGCTGCGGTTGACTGACATGTCTTAAAAAAGTAACCTGACTCCAAGTCCCAAGTTTTTAAACTACTATGCACTAGTTATTTACCCTGAATATAAAAGGGATATTTACTGACTAGATCTTTCCCCCTTCACAATACTTTGTGTAGAATCTGAGTCTAAGTCCTCTTTAAGAGATTGAGAGAAGTTTTTAAGCCTTCAAATGTTTGGTCTTGTAAGGCTTTTTCCTGGGGCGTACCTATGAGGAAAATATTGGGGGAAAGTAAGGCTCAGCATTTCTGAAGCTTTAATTATAGGAATGAACTTTCTTGTTGTGTTGTGTAAAGCAACATTGGGTAGATGAAACTAAACAGAGTCTCATAGATTACACTTCCCCATATATACTACCAGTATCATTGTTCTCCTGTTCCTGCAATTTCATTTATGTGTTATGATATGTTTAACACAATTCCACACTCGATTCAGGACTGCAAGTTGCACTGACCACATTCTCCTTTGTGTCCTAGTATGATGTGGTAACATGCACCTGAAGAAGTGGGACCCTATAATTCTGAATCATATGAAGTATTGTAAATCAATGATACCTTAATTTAAAAAACGTTTTTTAAAAAGTAAATTGGTGGCGCAGCGGTTAAACGCTGCACTGTGGAGCTGTCAGCAGCGGCAAAGCGAGTTCAACGCCCAGCCAGGGAGATTCCCACATGGTGCGGCAGACCTCTCCTGCCTCGCCCACTGCTCTCCTCAGCAGTGTATTTCCGTTGATCTGCCTGTTCTGCTCCCCACTCTGCCTCTGGTGAACCCTCTCGCTGCCCCATGCCTCTGGTCTGTACCTCAGCTTGTATGCATAAATAAATAAATCTTAAAAAAAAGTAAACTGTGTATTTTCTCATCTCCCCTGTTAGGCAGGGAACTCCTTGGGTGCTGAGAAGGTACCTGATTCTTCTCTCCTCCTCACAACACAACCTTCTTTTTAAATCCCAGTCTTTATTTTTTTTTTGAAAAACTTATTTATTTATGCATACAAGCTGGGATACAGGCCAGAGGGGTGGGGCTGCAAGAGGGTTCACCAGAGACAGAGTGGGGAGCAGAACAGGCAAATGGACAGAAATACACTGCTGAGGGGAGTAGCGGGCGAGGCAGGATTGGTCTGCAACACCATGTGGCCGGGCGTCGAACTTGGTCGCCGCTGCCAACAGCTCCACAGTGCAGCGCTTAACCGCTGCACCACCGGGCCTGCCCCCCAGTCTTACTTTAAATTGATCTCTCTCCTCACTACTGCTGTTCTCCCTCAAATACAGTCATGAATTTAATGTCAAATTTCTATTGTTCACAATGGAACAAATGATATGACTCTGAGAGGGATGTGTGAGACCAAGGAGTAAATAATCAATGGAGTCTTCAGAAAGTACTGTTCAACAAGTATAAATGTTTAGTTATACAATAAGGTCTAGTAATCCATTATACATTACGTTGATAGTTAATAATATAGCCATGTGGAGCATAATGACATTTCACTCAATGATGGCACATATATATAATAGTAAGACCAAATTCCAATTGCCAAGTGACATGGTATCCATCTTTTTTCTTTTTTTTAAAGATTTATTTATTTATGCATACAAGATGGGGTACAGGCTAGAGGCATGGGGCAGTGAGAGGGATCACCAGAGACAGAGTGGGCAGCAGAACAGGCAGATTGTCGGAAATACACTGCTGAAGGGAGAAGCAGGCAAGCCAGGAGAAGTCTGCCGCGCCATGTGGGAATCTCCCCAGCTGGGCGTTGAACTCGCGTCGCTGCTGCCGACAGCTCCACAGCGCAGCACTTAACCGCTGCGCCACCAGGGAGGCCCCCATCTTTTTTTTAAGATTTATTTATTTATGCATACAAGCTGGGGTGCAGGCCAGTGGCATGGGGTGGCGAGAGGGTTCACCAGAGACAGAGTAGGGAGCAGAACAGGCAGATTGATGGAAATACACTACTGAGGAGAGCAGAGGGCAAGGCAGGAGGGGTCTGCCGCGCCATGTGGGGATCTCCCCGTAGGGCATAGAACTCGAGTCGCCGCTGCAGACAGCTTCACAGCACAGCGTTTAACCGCTGCTCCACCAGTGTGGCCCCATAGTAGTCATCTTAACATCACGGAATTTTACCCCATCTGTAGCCTCATACATCTCATGTTTACTGCATTTCTTGATAGTAACATTTTATTTTGTATTTGATTTAATCCTCTATACAAAATAGACAAGAGTTCTATGATTATGGATAGAAAAGTACGTAGTAAATTACTATAAAGTTTAAATCATCATTTCTGTAGTTTCTTATACCTTATTTCATTCTAAAAAGGACTTGAAGTGATATGTACTTATATATATGCATATATATGTACATATGTATACTTATTGTAATAAGTATATATTCCTTACCATTCAGTCATTCTCTAAATAGAACTGGTTACTCACATGGAACAAGCAGTTATTTGCAAGACTGACTGATATCAAATAGAGCAGATAATTCCGCCTTCCTTATTGATGAGTTGACAAAAGTTATCAGTGCTTGTTATCAGAGAAAATAAGAATGAAGTGAAAGTAAATCTCGTTTATTGTAAAGAGCTCAATAAGTACAACCTTCAACACAACTTACCCCAAACCAATCTATATATGCCTCCAAAGCTATGTCCTATTCATGATTTTCCAATCTCAACTATGGAATAACCATGATTATAGTAACACAATCCAGAAACCTGTGTGCCTTCAACTTTTATTTCATTTAAAGCTCCACCCACCCAATACACTTTCTGTCCCAGACAGAAAGTCTCTCATCTTTATGTCCCAGACTTTCATCAGTTTTACTTGGACCGTTGTTCTTGCCTGCTAACTTTTCTCCTGCTCTCCTTTCCAATATAGATTTCTTATTACTTCCAAAATGATGTTGTAGAAACCTGACTCTGGCTACGACTCTCTTCTATTTAGAAATCTATATAATATATGGTCACAATTTAGGCTCAAGCCACCTTTCGTGTTTATTCCCCATCATCTTCTATATAAATATAGAAGATTAATATGGAAGATGTTTTTTTCAAACATGAAAAAAACAGTCAAAATTCAACCCTTTTATGATGTTTCCTTTAAACCTTTTCTCCCTGATGGGTATTAATACCTCACTTTTAAACACAGCATGTTAGCTAAAATTATGTACATGCAGGCCTATTTTCTACACTGGGGTATAAACTCTTGAGGGCTGATAAGTGCAATAATGACTGCCCCCTCTGAGACATACATGTTCAATATCAGGAACCTGTGACTATGCTACCTTACATAACAAAGGGACTTTGCAGAAATGATTAAGTTAAGAACTTAGAAATAAGGAGGTCAATCTGGATCATACAGTTGGCTCCAATGTGATTACATAGTTACTTAAAAGCAGAGAACTTTTCCCAGCTGCAAAGAACCAGGGAGATGGTAGTGAAAGGAGAACTTGTCTCCCCATTTCTGACTTTGAAAATAGAGAAAGGGGAAAAGCCCAGGTATGAAGGCAGCTTCTAGAAGCTGGAAAATGTAAGGAAATTGATTCTTCCTTAAACTATCCCCAAAATAAGACCTTGACAATACCTTGACATTAATCAAGTAATCCCCATGCCAAATATCACAGGATAACTATGCATTTTGCCTCTCTCGGGGAGCTAGGTTATAGTGAAATTAGCTCAAAGAAGTTTATCTTTTTGCCTGGTTATTCCAAAGTCAGAATCCTTTCACAAAATACATTATTTCCTCTTTTTTAATAACTGAGTAGTATTCTATTGAGTATATATTCCACCATTTCTTTATCCAGTGATCTGTCTTTGGAGAAGTGTCACTCTGTCCTTGGGTACTTCACTTGGTTCCATAATTTGGCAATTGTGGAATGTGCTTCTATGAACATAGGAGTGCATAAGTAGTTTAGTATTAGAAATTTCATATTCTTTGGGAAAAACCTTGAAGAGGTATTGCTGGATCACATGGCATTTCCATTTTTATTTTTTGAAGACATCTACATAGCATTTTCCATATAGGCTACAGTAAATTTCATAATCACCAACATTAGATCAATGTTCCCTTTTCTCCACATCATCATCAATATTTTGTTGTTTCCATTCTTCTTGATACAGGCCATTTTCACAGGGCTGAGATCACATCTCTTTGTGGTATTGATTTTATTTGCACTTCTATTTTAATAAGTGACATTGAGCAAATTTTCATGTGCCCATAGGTAATCTGAACATCTTATTTAGGAAAGTGTCTATTTAGAATTTTTGTTCATTTTTTGATTGGGGAATTTTTTGTGGTTGGATTGTATAAGAACTTTATATATCATGGGAATTAGCCCTTTGTCATGTTATAGTCCCCGACCACAAAAAGAGTAGGTCCTTAAAAGCAGAGACCCTTTCACAGCTGCAAAGAACCAGGGAGATGGTAGTGAAAGGAGAACTTGTCTCCCCATTTCTGACTTTGAAAATAAAGAAAGGGGACAAAGTCCAGGTGTACAGACAGCTTCTAAAAGCTGGGAAATGTAAGGAAATTGATTCTCCCTTAAATTAACCCCCAAAGAAGAAAACCTTACCAATACCTTGATATTAATCGAGTAGTCTCCACGCCAAATTCTTCAGAGCGTGCTAGGTGTAGTTAAACCAGGCAAGGCTTTATTAGAAGATGTATGTAAAGGAAACAGTGATGAAAGGATAATTTAGCTTGACACCTTGAAGGAGTTAGTAAGGAGATATGTAAAGTGTAGATCCACCAGATGGGGCATAGGAAAGCAGCATTAATTTGTTCTGGGTTGGGCTACACAAATGGGTTACACTCCAACTGTGCATGAGGACTCTTGGACTTCTCCTGCCAGAAAATTCTGACATAATCATCTGTTAAGTATATATATATATATTTTTTTTCCTATCATGGCACTTAATGGTCAGTATGGTGGGCGAAATTCTTTGGACAGGGGTCACCAGTTCATGATTTAGTCCATTCTTCAAAGCAGGACTTGAGGCAACTCTTATCCTACCAGCTCTCAATTTTGTTTACCTAGGCAGTCTCACCTACCTCCAAGAGATTTTAACCCCTTCACCTTAAGGGGGCTTGAGACTAAAGGTCTCTTCTTCCATATTTGCTTCCTGCTGGTTACAGTCATTGTCCCTAAGTCCTGGAGGAGTGAAAATCTCTTGCTGCCCGTTTTACTGAATGGTAGTAGGAGTGGCTACCATCTTGGGTGGCAGTGGGTGAGAAACCTTATATCAATATCAACTCAAATTGGAATTGTTGCAACCTGGACAATAAAGACTTTGCCAACAGGTCAAAAAGTAATCAAATCCTGATGTGGGATTATCAAACCCATAATTCATTTTAAACACTGGCTGACCATGCTTGATCACCATCTTGGTGATGTCTCTGAAGTTGACAAAGTTCTGCATCTTTTAGAAAATAATAGGTTTAGCTTTCGGGTTATCCAAGTCAAAATATTGGGAAACAAGTCAAACATTAAAAAAATAATTGAGATCCAGTTCAATTTGCAGGTAAAAGACAAAACAAAAAAATAAGAAAACCAGAAACTAATAGAAAAAAAATGTTACTGAAACATGATTTCTCTCCACCCTCACCCCAGTTCTACCACATAATTACAGTGCAACTTGTTTGCAAGTTAAGTCTACTTTTATTAAACACAACCAGACCTGGTTTTATGAAAACAGCTAGGATAAAACATAACCACATGCTGTAAATTAAAATCTGCTTTCCTGGAATGTTCACAAGGAATCTCAGATTACACTCTTAACAATTAGCCTCTCAGGACATGGGCCAATGCCTCACTACTAAACTTCACATGTGATATCTGTATCTTTGAGTAAGTTCCTCTCCTCAAGATCCCAAAATGTCCTAGTGTCTCTAGTCTGTCAAGGGATGACCTTCATTAGCCCTTTCCTGAAAGGCCTGGGACTCAGAAAATGAGGTATCAGGCTGTCTTTCTTTTGTAAGCTCTTATATCTGTGGATTCCTAAAATTAGCCTGATTCACAGCTAAATGTAACACCCAAAGTCTCAGCTTACCAATATTCTATTATAGAGGAAAAATGAGCATCTTATTGAATTTATGCAAATAAACACATTACCATGAGAAATACAAATACTTGCTAAAATTTAACATTTGAGGATAGGAGAGAGAGAAAAGCAAATGTTTTCGTTCTGCTCATAAAAAAGATGATTGCACCTCAGGAGAAGTTTACCACAGGCTAAAATAAATAAAAAGCAAAACATTAAAAACAAATACTTTATTTTCCCCACCCCCAAAACTAATATTTTAAAAAGTTATAAAAATATATTAGTATGTCTCAGTTTATTTAGTCCCATGTCACGCATCTCAATCTTCTGCAATTTACACAAGTTCAATTTTTCTATGAGCTCTGCAGTTTTCCTCAGCTCCACAACAAACCTGTATTTCCAGAGTATTGTCAGCCCCATTCCTGTGATTTCTGTGAATACAAACTTTAATAAGTAACCTATACAAAGGACAAAATACTTTAAAATAACCATAATTAAAATCTGATTTAAAAGCAATTGACAAAGTCTTGCTTAATTTTGTGACACACATATTTCAGAATATTCAGAACTGACCAATAATATTATACTTGAATAAATTGAATATATTAGTCTTTAAGAAGTTTAATGTATTTTGGAACATTCCTACTTACATACATGCTAAAAAGATATAACCATTTCTCCCCATGACAATACTTCCCATAAAGTTTCAATGTGCCCAAATTGACCAAATTTCTTTTAACATTCTTTTCCACAAAAACAATATAATGAGGTAACTCAGGACTCTTTCTAAAACCTCCCATAATTTTTCCTTAATTAATCAGATATTTACTTTTTTAGATTTTTGACATTAGGGAAGATTTTTCACAGGTTTAACAAATTTACACTAATTTTTATAAAATACCTAATTATCCAGAGTGACAAATTATGATTATTTAAGAGCAGATCTATTTCTCTGACAATGTTAACATTTCTCAGCAATGTTGACAGGATTATATTTCTCTCAGTTAACTAGGCTTTAGGGTAAATGAGCACCAACATATTCAGATTAGTTAGTAAAAGCAGTTTAGGAATATTTTTGTCCTTTCAACAGATGAAAATAAAAGTTGGTTTCATACAAGCACACTACTGACATTAAAGTTTAACTCAAATACTCTTATAACATCATTTGATCCATAAAACTTTCTTTCCTAAGATGTCTCTCTCAAACCTTCAACACTTTCTTTTGTTTTCCCATTTAAATCTTTCTAAATCCTTCACGGGTGAATCGGTGGTGGGAAACCTATGGGTAATACACAATAATATAAAAGACATAAATAATAGCTAAAAAAAAAGAAAAAATAAAGCTTCCTAAACCCTCAAAATATCCATTCCCAATACATTCCTTTTTTAAATTCAAAATAACATAAGCATATGACCAAGGGGTACCTGGGTGCCCCAAACTTTTAGAGTCTGGCCATCCATGTGCACAAAAGGCAAAGAAAGCATATAATTAGTGGGAAAGATATTTAAGAGAACTGGTGGGCAGAGAGAGAGAGAAGAGAATAAATTCCTAATAAAACACTACAAATTACCCATACCCTTATGAACAAATACCCAGATAAACAGACTGTTCCCAAGGTGTAGCAGCTGAGGCCCAAAAGATTGTTGCAAGTCTAAGTCTGCTTCTAGTAAAGAGCCGAAAGGGGTAAGGCAGGACCCAGAAAGCTTAGACTAGAAATTCAAAATGTACCATATAATCCTGAGTTTAAGATAATAGCTGTCATGATCTTTGCCAAGAAATAGTAACAGCCTCCCCACATGTCTCTTACCATGTATCTTTTCTCTCATTCTTTCCTCCAAGCATCTCCTTCACATGTCTTCCCCAAGTGTCTCTCCTTCAATGTCTGTCATCCACATGTCTTTCCAAATATTTTCTCCAAGTTTCTCCCCTCTCCTTTATTCTATCTTCAATATATATCCACCTTGCTCCTTCCCAGTTGACCCACATATAGGCTAATGGCCAGTGAGGAGTTGTGGCCCAGTTGTGTTCTCCCAGTTGCAGGAGTGGAGAAATGGCACTCATTCACTGAGATGCAATGCTCCTCCTTCTTTCACTGAAAAGCATTCTGTAACATCATACTTTAATTGCATGCAAAGTTATTCCAGTCTAGTTTTCTAATGTCTAGTTTGTACAACATTGTTATATCATCATCCCTTTACATTGGATGACTTATATGTAACCTGTCATTATATAATTTCTTTTCTTTTTTAAAAAAAGATTGATTGATTTATGCATACAAGCTGGGGTACAGGCCAGAGGCATGGGGTGGCGAGAGGGTTCACCAGAAACAGAGTGGGGAACAGCACAGGCAGATCAACAGAAATATACTGCTGAGGGGAGCAACGGGCGAGACAGGAGAGGTCTGCCACACCATGTGGGACTCTCCCCGGCTGGGTGTCGAACTCGCGCCACTGCTGCCTACAGCTCCACAGTGCAGCACTTGACTGCTGTGTGCCACCAGGGAGGCCCACCTGTCATAATTTCTGAAATATATGCTTCAAATTTCTTTCAATTGACATGTGACATGTTTTATTCATAAACACCAATGCTTTAGTTTCCTTGCAAAAGAAAATCTAAAAATGAGTAATTTTAGATAAAATGATCTAGATATGTAACACAGACATCTCAGTAAAGAGGGAGGTACCATGTTCCCTGTCACCATTTACCTGCATTAACTTTGGAACTAGCCACTGGGAACTACGGACAGAGCTGAGCAGTCAGGTGGTATAACATGGAAGGCAGGTGGGGTCAGTGGAAACATGTGGAAAAGAAGGACTTGATTGATTCTCTGCCTTGGATTTGCAACAGAGAATTAGGAGATATGGAAGGAGACAGGTAGAGGAAAAACATGTAGAGACACTTGAAACAGACATGTGGGTGAGACATGTGGATGATGACAAGGGCAGCTGTTATCTTGATTTGTACTTTTATTTGCTACTTTCATCCCAGGCTCGCCTGACACATTTTGCCCCCTTACTTTGGTTCCCCACAAGAAGTTGCCTTAGACTTGTGGCAAGCTTTCAGGCCTCAGTGGCCCTGCTTCAGGACAACCATGTTTGGTTGGGCATTTACCCATGAGGAGATGGGTAACTTTGGATGTTTTATTAGAAAGCTGTTATCTTCTCTCCTCTCTCTAGTTCTATTACAGTTCTTCTATGCTAAGACTATGCTTTGTCTTTTTATGCTCAAATGACCAGGCCCCTTTAAAGCATACAAGTTTGGGGGGTTCTGGGGTACCACTTGGTTGTTCACTAACAGACTTTCAATTAATTTCCATTATTGAATTTAGTAAAACCTTAAAATTGTTTATAAGAAATTTGGGAAAACAATGATAAAAATGAATGCATTCAAAATAAAATTATCAATTGCAGCTTTAGTTCCTCCTAAGGCTAGAGCTCCCGATTTAATTATGGGGGTATAAAAGAAATCGTCCCATACTCCTTGGAGTTATTACAGGCCAGTGAATAATCAAGTATTAGGCAGATTGACAAAAGCAAGGAAAAACCATAAATAGACTTAATATTACTATATATGCTCCTTGTATACATGGGAGAGGTCCAACATGATTGAGCAACTCACCTCAAGTGACTTTGGTGTCACCTTAAATCCCACAGCAAGGACAAAGGAGGCTGGAGTGGGGGGGGGGTTCGGGGAGGATGAATTAGGGTGTTTGCTGGAGGAAAAAAAAGGTATTTCTCTCTTCTCCACTGAGAAGAGATAACTGGATTGTGTCTTTTTGGAAAAGATACACACAGAAAGAAGCTTAGATGTAAACATCAAAAAGCAAATTTCACCTAGTCTTCAGATTCCCTCACATAAATAAAACTCTTGTCATAAGTATGTTTTAGGGAGACAGAGTTTTACCCTCCCACACAATTAAACTTGTAAAACTGTTCCAGATCCCTGACAAAAGAGTGGGTCTTTTGCCCCATAGGAAAAGAATCCACCAGCGAGCACTAGGAGAAGTTGAACCAGGCAAGGCTTTATTAGAGAGATTCATGCATGAGGGAGACAGTGCAGGAAAGGAGACTATGTAGGAGGAGCTATTTAAAGGGTAAATCCATGAGGCAGAGTATCCTCATAGATTGTTCTGGGTTGGGCTATGCCCCACCATGCAGAGGTGTGTCACATTCTAAATATGCATGTGGGTTTGTAACAGGGTGGTCCCCAGGAAAAGGGGAAGTTCCAGGTTCCCTGCACCACCCAAGGGAGAGTGGAGCTGAGCAGGGAGAAGGGAAGTTAGAGAAGAGACTAGAGAAGAAAGGAAGCAGGATGGAGAGCAAGAAGGAGACCTGGAGGAGGCACATGGAAAACAGACATGTGAAGAAACAGTGCTTGCCTCTTGGTCCTGGACTGGTTGAAACAAATGTGGGTGAGAGACCCGTAGGGAGGTTAACAATGGCAGTGCTGATCTTGATTTTGATTTTGCTCTTTTTCTCACAGACTTATCTGGCTGTTTCTCATCCTTTTCTATGGGTCCCCACAAGAAGGTGCTTTAGACTTGTGGCAGGCTTTCAGGCTTTGCTTTGGGCCAATCCCGTTTGGGTGGATTTTTACCCATGTGGGGGTGGGTAACTTTGGGTGCTTGATTTGGAAACTATATTCTTTGTCTTTTCTGTATTTCACACTAATTGTATTAAAGTTCCTTTCCATTAAAGGTCTTATATGTTTGTCTTGATGCGGTGAATGGCAGAGCCTTTTAGAAAGGACAGGTTTGGGGTGCCCCCCTCCCTGTCTTATAACAGGCTTTCAGCTTTCACATTTCAAGAGTGTGAGATAATCATTAGTCAGGATCTAACATTGTTTATCTATCATGCTATCTCATGGTCAGTGTGATGGGCCAAATTGTTTGGACAAGGACTAGCCGGTCCGTGATTTAGTTTGCCTGTTCAAACAAGACTTGGGGCAATTCATCCTACCCCTTCACAATTTATTTTATCTAGCTCTCTCAAGACCATTTCACCTAAAATAATTCTTTTTCTCTTTTACCTACTATTTAATTTAACCTGATTTTCAAGTTTCAAGTTGCCAAAAATCTCTGAGAAACTAATAATTGTTAGGGATTTCTATTTTGTTTAAACCTTTACTTATACTTAAAGCAAGTCTATTTTTGTTGACACTGATTTCAAGCTATTTCTGACTTTAAGCTTAACATAAAGGACATAATTTTGAGTCCATTTCCCTTGACAGCAGCTCCAAAACCCAGGAGACCCGATCAGTTAATTTTCCTCACTGGAATTTTTAACAGCGTAATCCCATAGAAGGGGCGGTTCCAGGTTCCCTGTCACACCCAAGGAAGGGTGGAGCTGAGCAGCAAAGGGAAGCTAAAATGGACTTAGGAAAGTAGACTAGGAGTGTTACAGGGCAAAGAGAGGAGCATCCCAGAATCCCCAAACCTGGCCACTCTAAATAGGTTCTGCCATCCACCTCATCAAAACAAAACGTATAA